>CM038147.1:35658896-35943896 GCA_021437245.1 Aegilops speltoides
TATTTGCTTCATTCCCATCTCCAAAATCATAGGCTTCGTATTCTCATATCACATGTATTATGTATTCACCATAATATTAGCTTCAGGTCTGGTATCCATGTGCTTGCTTCCTTATGTTCTTTATTATACAAGCTCGTAGCCATTGCCGGCCAAGGGTGTGTTGTTAGCTGACACGGTGAAGTTGTTGAAAAGTTATTCAAGCTCGTAGTCTTTACAATTTTCAATTCCCTTATTAGTTATGTTAAAAACTTAAAATAACAGTTTTAAGTACCTACCTAAATTATGATTTTAAATATATTTTTCTTCAAACCTGGCATAGATGGTCGGACGTTATGAAACTTGCATACGGTGTCGGAATTCATTCAAACATGGCATGGATGCCTACCAGGGGCATGCCCACCTGCCGACAAAAGTTAGATCATTTCATGCATGTCAATAAATAGACCATTTTCAATGGAGAGTGTTCGGGTAGGCAAGAAGAGTCCGTTTGAGACCATTTTTTTCCGACATCCATCACATGACCCAATTTATTCCATGAGCTTATATGGCCAATTCAAGGCACCATCCCAAGTTGTTTGAGTTTTAAAAAAAATCACTATCTAGAGTTTTCTTGGTGAAAAAGGACTGATAAATGGCCGGACGTATCGCAACATGCAAACGATGTCGGAAGTTGTTCAAACCTGGGATGGATGCCTCATGTGTCTGTACCAGGCTGCTGAAAAAAGTTGGGGTCATTTATCCATAGTCCAAAAACCCACTAGTTGAGAGGAGTATGATAGACTAGGCCAGACGAGTCCCGTGAGCATGTAGTTTTTCCCAATTCGAAAGCTTCTGTTATTTGTAACTTCTGCCATTATCAACCGACATGAACATTTTGTTGTGAACTAACCATGTCTTGAAATTTGTGAACAATTTTGAAATTTCAATTGTGTATGAAAATTTTACAAGTTTGAACACCTTCTCCAAAATTGAGAACAGATTCCCAAAAAATGATGAAAATTTTGAACGAGAATAGGAAACAACGTAATTTTCTATAAAATTATCATTTTTATAAACACAAGCATTTCTTCTATTTGTGAACAAAATATTCAAAAACACGGGCATTTTTTGAGATTCCGGAATATTTTTAAAATTCTAAAAAATATTTGAAAACAAGAAAATTTTAGGGTTTTCCAAATAATTTTCCAAAGTTTTGAACAAGTTTCGAAAAGAATTAAAAACATTAGGAAAAAATGCTTAGCCGCTGGCTTAACTAGGGGACGGCATGGATCCCATCCGGCGCCTGTTGGGGGAAACTCTATTGGACGCTTATTATGTTAAACAGTCGCTTTTTCACACACACCCAATCGATACGAGTGAACATGAGCCAGCCCATTTCAATCTGTTTGTTGCCTCTGTATATGCCGGTTTTCAGAACCTTTTAGATGGTTTCAGGCCAGTTTTTACCTGTTTCCGCAATGTTTAAAAATGTTCATGAACCATTTTGATTTTCAGAACCACAAAGTTCAAAAAATGTTCAACATATTTATTTATTTACTCAGAATTTTTTTTTAAGTTTGAAAATATCAAAAAATGGACGCATTTCAAAGAAGTTTAAAGTTTCAAAATAGTTTGTGTTCTAAAAACTGCCAGAATTTTAAAAAAGTATAATTATTTTAAATCGGTTCGGAGTTAAATGTGTTCCACTTTTTGGATTTTTTTTGAATTTTAAAACTTTTGTGTACAATTTGGAAAAATGTCGGCGTTTTAAAAAGGTCACGTTCTAATTTCCAAACAAATGGTCAACCATGTCACTGGTCGTAGTTCTTAAAAGGCCTCGCTGCTGTTTAGTTAAGATAGCTGGCTTATTCTGGTGGTTGTGCTCGTTTGTGTTATTGTGGATGTCTTGTGCTCGATTCCTTCTCGAAGCAATTTTTTTATGATTTTCCACTCTTTCACTACAAGTCCACTACACAGCAGTTTGACTACAAGTCTACATCGTTTGCTGCTGGGCCGGCCCAGTTTCCTGCTCACTGTTGTACGGTCCGGACGACGTACTTCGTAAAAGGACCATCCTACCCTTTCTTATGAAGGGGTATGGGCAGATCTAATCCGTCCATGTGTTTAAGGGGTTGTACCGAAGAAGAAGTGTTTTTTTATACCTTGCAACGCACGGGCACTTTTACTAGTAGTATTGATAATGCCAAGTATCCACTCGGGAAATTTAAAACTGCTCTCAATGAGCAGGTAGCTATCTCGTCTCAAGAACAAAAACCAATCAACACTCAGAAATTTTTGAAAAAAGTGAATAAACAGGGGATGCGTTGGTAGACGGCCCAGATACTCCGCAGATCTGGGGGCTACGCCGGCGGCTGTTCTAGATGACTGTGAGTCCCTCGGTTTCTCTTCTCCTTCCCTCTGTTCTTATCTCTGCGAGAGGCAGAGTGCCGCGGCACGCGCGAGCAGGGCAGGCGGAGCAAGCATGAGCTTGGCCGGCAGCGCGCGGTAGCCAGGCTGCTGCTGCTTGCCGATGGTGTGGCAGTACCGCAGTAGCAGTGGCCGGTCCTTCTCATTTGGCTTATCTTTAGGTGTGATTTCCCGCTGCAGGAGCAGGAGCTTCAGGGACAAAGACACACACGAGGGTGATGCGCACATGAGCTTCACGGTAACGCTTTCATTTCCTCCCCCAAATCCGAGGTTATTTGTATGGTCCCGCCCCTCATTCCTAATCTTGCTCTTAGCACTAATGCTTGGCAGAGGATGTGCATGTTGTTGACTTGTCTCCCGTGGCTGCTGGCCCTCATAAGCCCCTATCTGAACAGCTTGAACGCCATCCTCTCCACCAGGTGAGGTTGTAGCGATAAATCTGGTGAACTGACTCCGCCCAACAGCCGAAAATATTGTTCCCGGTGCCTTCCAAACCCACACGACTAAACTCATACGAATTTGACAAACACTTTTCACCCTTTGGGTTTATGGACAAACCGGTGTCTATCGTTGCTACAGGGAACTGAAATTAGAACTGAGAGGCTATGGAGAAATCGATATTTATCGGTTGGGGAGACATGAAGGTGTCTCGCTCGCTCACCATAGTATGTTATCACATGGGGTACTCTTTTCTAGCTGGTTTTCATGTGCTATATTCACCTTTATGCGTAGTACAAACATATAATACCATGTCATAGGCGATGTGGACCGAGCTAACTAAGTTAATGATAGACCTGTCACCTATTCTTGCATTTTTTTTCCTCCTGTTTCCCCCTTGGTACTTAAGAGCACCTACGACCAGACCCGCACCCCCATACCCGCCCTAAACGCTCGGACGGGCTGCTTGGTCAGTGCCCGGACGGAAAATTGCCACCCAATCGGGCTCCCCATATCCGGCCCAAACGGCAGGACTAACCAACACTCCCATATCCAACCCAAATCTGTGACGGATATGGGACGCCCGGGCGTACCCTCCCCAACAGACTAACCGCTAGGACCTTAGACAATTCGCCCATATCAATGACCGATGGATTCGTGCCCAAGAGTGAACGAAACAGGAAAACAAGTATTCAAAGGTAACGGAACAAAGGGTTGGGAAAATGATTTAACTGGAAAAAGAAAAGCTTCGTTGTAGTAAGGCCATCAATTCTCACTTTGTGAAGCAGATGAACTGTCACTTTCATAGTAGATCTGCTTCACAAAGTGAGCATTGATGGCACTGCTACAATGAGAGAGAATCTTACCACATTTGGATGACGCGAATAAATAAGTCGTTCGCATCGCTCCTCGCGTCGTAAGGTTGGACTAACCCCCCTCCCAAACACGTCCACATATGTCCGCGCCGGTGAGGTCCGAGAACAGGCCGCATGTGTTTGTATCCACATTGCAAATCTTAAGCACCAACAATTTGTATTTGCGTTTGGCCAAGATGATCAACGTGCATGTGTTTGCATGTATTTGTTGTTTTAAAAATAGGAATTATGGTTGCAAGTGTAAACAAAAATTAAGGCCTGCCTGGTCACTGTTCGTGGGCGCGTCTGACAACATATGGACCCGGATTATGCAATTCGGGTTATAGATGCTCTAATCTCACATGTCTTGCGTCATGTGCCCTATACAGGAGAATTTGTGGAGGAAGTCCCGGACTGCAACATCATCACTTCACGGGAGAAGTTGAACGTGGAGGCAATTGACACCTACGCTATGACGACCACCGGATGGCGATGGCCTTCTCCCTGGCTGCTTGCGTCGAGGTGCCAGACACCATCAGGGACCCCGGGTGCACCCACAGGATCTTCCCCAACAACACCAGCATGCTAAGCACCTTCATCAAATATCCAACCCAAATCAGGGTGCCAGACACCATCAAGGACCCTGGACTAACCGACACTCCCCATATCCAACCCAAATCTGTGATGGATATGGGACGCTCAGGCATACCCTCCCCAACGGACTAACCTCTAGGGCCTGCGCCAGTTCGCCCATATCAATGACCGATGGATTTGTGCCCAAGATTGAAGGAAACGGGAAAACAAGTATTCAAAGTTAACGGAACAAAGGGTTCGGAAAATGATTTAACTGAAAAAAGAAAAGCTTCATTGTAGTAAGGCCATCAATCCTTGCTTTGTGAAGCAGATGAACTGTCACTTTCACAGTTTATCTTCTTCACAAAGTGAGCATTGATGGCCCTGCTACAATGAGCGAGAATCTTACCACATTTGGACTATAGGTGGCCAAACGGGCCAGGCCAAACAGTCCAGCCCGCGAGCACGCCGACACGGCCCAACACGGGCTAAACGAACCATGCCCGGCACGTGGCATGCCTTGGGTCATGCCTGGCCTGGAGTCTGGCCACACGGGCCGGCACGACACGACCCATTTATTTATTTTATATAATTTTCAAAATTTTCTTATATATGTATACCTAAAATGTAGCCCAATAGGCCTAAAAATCAGCCCAACAGGCTGAAAATATATAGCCCAGCGTGCTAAACGGGCCAACATGCCGGACCGTTTACTAATTAGGCTGTGCCTAGGCATGGAGGCGTAGCACATGGACCGGCACGGCACAGGCCATATAATAGCATCCCGACAGGCCATGTCGGGCCAGGCACGATTACGCCGGGCCGGGCCGGTTGGCCAGCTATGATTTGGACGTCCCGAATATTTAACTCGTTTGCATCGCTCCTCGCATTGTAGGGTTGGCCTCCCCCCAACACGTCCACATATGTCCACGTCGGTGAGGTCCAAGAACAGGCCGCATGTGTTTGTATCCACACTGCAAATCTTCACTACTAGGGAAAAGCCTATACACAGAATCTTAGCAGCAGCGCGGTTCAAAATAGAGCGCTGCTGCTAAGTAGTTGTAGCGCGGGTTACGTAAACTCCCAGCTGATAAATATTTAGCGATGGCGCTTTCGACCAGAAACGCGCTGCTACAAATATCGACCGGCGGTGTTCCCCAACTCTAAGTAGCGATGGCGCGTCGCAATAACAGCGCTCTGCTAAGTGCGTAGTAGTAGCGAGGTTTCCTCGAGATCGCTCTTGGTAAGTTTCAAATTGCCGCAATTTTTGTCCCGATTAGCGATGCGCCTTACCTAAAAGCGCCTTTGCTGCTAAGTTCTTAGCAGCAGCGTTTTCTCTCCAGCCATCTGCTAACACCACCAACCCCAACCCGTCCCTCCCTCCCCTTCCTTTTCCCTTCCCCTACCTCCCCTCTCCTCTCTTCCCTCCACCACATGCTCCCACTCTCACTTTTTTCCCTTCCCCCTACCTCCCCCTCTCCTCTCTTCCCTCCACCACATGCTCCCACTCTCACTCTTCTTCTTCTCAATACTTCTCCCCCATTACTCTCTCTCTTATCTATCCACCTTCTCTATCTTCATTACTCCTACATAACTACACCACCTCCATTAATGCATCTCCTTTCTCTTTTTCCTTCCCCCTCCACTAGTTGAAGTTGTCTCCTTCCAAATTAGGTAGCTAGGTAGATGTAGGATTTAGTTAAGTGACCTATTTGCCCCCTAACTAGATCTATCTTTGTCAAGAAGAGCTTTGTGCACTTTTGATCTCCCTACAACATCATCTTGCCATCGAGATAGAGGTGATGAAAATTTCATGCTTTTGCAAAATGGAAATGTGTTTATGTGTGTGTGATATGTTTGTGGAAATTGTGTGTGTGGCATGAGTTGGCCTTGTAAATTGTGCTTTTGAGTTGCCTATGTTTTGCGAAATGTCGATTTATTTCCGTTTGGTAATTCGAACAAACTCTAGATCCATATATGTCCTATTTTTAGGGAAGGTCATGCCAAATTTTTTATGACTTTGATGCATGCATGCATTTTTACAATCAATTTTTTATTATTACCGTGCGAGTTGGCGATGGTCGGTGGAGCGATGGTGGACAGGTGGTTGCGGTCGGCGGTGCAAGACATGAAAGAAAATAACCGGACAGAGGTTTTATGTCCGTGTCGAAAATGCAAAGGAATAGTTTGGCTCGACCCCCATGGCGATGGTCGTGTCGAGCGCACCTGCTCATGACTGGTTTCATGGATGGCTATACTAGGTGGATAATTGAAGATGAGGATGACGATGTTGAGGATGCCGACGGGCAGGCAATGATGACACGGGCAAGACGAAGAGATGATCGATAATGGCGGCGGGAAGAGGCGGACATGGCGGCGGAGAAGGGGCCGGACATGGCGGAGGAGAAGGGGCCGGACATGGCGGCGGAGAGAACGACATGGACTCCACGCAGCAGAGTTCGTCGGTACTAAGTTCAATTGTGCGGGACCCTCATGTTCAAGCATTGCTTCGCAAGGAGGCAATCTTGAGAGAGCTGCTTCTAGAGAGGAGGCTAAGCTGGAGCAACGGTGGTAGACTCGAACACTCCATTGTATGATGGTTGCAATCTGAGGTGACCGGCTGAGTTTCACGCTCCAACTCCTGAAGACGAAGGCTAAAAACAAATGGACCGACACTAGCCTCGATGAGCATCTCAAGTACCTAAAGGATGTTCTTCCCATGGGTAATCTATGTCCTACTAGTGTTGATGAGGCCAAGAAGATCGTGTGCCCTCTTGATCTGCCACACGTTAGATACCATGCATGCATCAACGATTGCATAATTTATCGGAAGGAGCACGCGGAAAAAATAAGCTGTCCGTGTGCAATGCTTCTCGATACAAGAAGGCCGGAAGAAATGTCCCCGAAAGTTGTATGGTACTTACCAATCACTCCCCGTCTCCAGCTGTATTTTGTAAATCCCAAGGAAGCAAAGCTAATGCGCTGACACGCGGAGAGGAAGAAGCCTGACGATGGAGATGATCCAAAGTTGAGACATGTCAAGGATGGAAGCCAGTGGAGAGCGTTGAACTGCTTCTATCGGTATTTCGAATGTGATGCATGGAACATCGTGCTTGGTGCGTGTATCGATGTCATGAATCCGTTTGGCAACCAGAACACCAACCATAGCACATGGCCCGTGTTTGTATGGATGTACAACCTGCCCCATGGTTGTGCATGAAATCAAGTACATTCACATGAGCATGCTTATTCAAGGGCGAAACAACCAGGAAATAATATTAATTTGTATCTGGGGCTACTTCAAGAGGAGTTAGACACGTTATGGAAAACACCGCCAAGACATGGGACGCCAAACAAAGGTGAGTATTTCAACATGAGAGCAGCTGATCACGACGAGGCAGGACTATCTCGATTCACGGATATGTGGCGGGCCAGTGTGCCATGGATATTGCGGATGCACGCGGTGCATGGATGATACAACGTCTCGGCAGCTAACGTCAAGGAAAGATGGCGGTCCAGGAAAATCGTGTACATGGGGCATCGAAGATGGCTTGAACAGACGACCGTGGAGAAACCATCGAGATCTATTCAATGGTCACGCTGAGCATCGAGGACCTCCACGTAAGCGGAGCGGTGCCGAAATCGATGAGCTGTTGAAAAACTGGAATGAGTGCCCCGCGCCGGGAAAGACGATGAGAAAGGCGCCGGAGCCGCTGCTGAAGGTATGGAAGACGAGGTCTGTGTTCTAGGACTTGGAGTACTGGCACAAACTCGATACACCTCATTGCCTTGATCAAATGCATATCTGTAAGAATGTCCTTGAGAGCTTGCTCGCAACACTGATGAACATGCCGGATAAGACCAAGGATGGGCCGAAGGAAAGAAAATACTTGCAAGATTTGAAAATCAGGGAAGATCTGCACATGCTGCCCCGTAAAATGTCAGACGAGACAGAGACGGAGACAGAGGCACGGGAGAAGAAGGGCAAGAAATTAAAGAAAGAAGATTATTGCCCCCTCTTGCTTCACCTTAAGTCGCTGAGATCAATCAATTCTTTAAGTGCCTTACCGGAGTGAAAGTTAGTTCGATTCTTGTGGCAAGATAAGCGATATCTAGACACGGACAAGAAAAGGTTCAGCAGGATGAAGTCTCATGACTGTCATGTGATGATGACGCAGATACTACTGTTGCCCTTAGAGGGATAATGGACAAACACGTCCGTGACACGCTTATTGGTCTCTGCAACTTTTTGACGTCATGTCTCGAAAGTCGATCGAGTGTGAAGCAGCTCCAAAGGCTACGAGTGAAGAGATCGTTGTGATCTTGAATGAGCTTGAGATGTACTTCCGCCGCGCGTTCTTGACGTGATGGTGTATCTGTGTGTCCATATTGTGGATGACATAATAGACTGGGGCCGTCATTCCTGCACAACATGATGCCGTTTGAGAGGATGAATGGGATCATCAAAGGATTCGTTAAGAACATGTCCCGTCCGGATGGAAGCATCGTCGAGCTATTTGGCACAAGAGTGCATCTCTTTACGTGAGAATTTTCTATATGGCGCAGACCAGCCGCCTGGTGTTAGTGTTGGTTTGCCCGTTAACAAGCACGATGGGAGGCTCGAAGGAGATGGTCACTGCAACGGTCGCAGGGAACTGCACGTGGCATACTCAGATCAACGCAGCGACTTTGACAGAGCAAACTTGGTAGTGCTACAACACCTAGACGAGGTAGATCCTTTCGTGGCACTGCACAAAGAAATTATCGCAAAGAAGTATCGTGACCGGGGGGTATGCAGGACGGACGCCGAAGTTACTAGAGAGCACATCTCCACTTTCCTGCATTGGTTCAAAGAGCATATTATTGCTAATCCCCCGGAGGAGGGCTCTAAGGACGGATTGCTCATATACGCCTTAGCACATGGCCCCTCGCCCAACCTCGTAACCTATCAGGCATATGATATCAACGGATACACGTTCTACACGGAGGCAAAAGATATGGACAGTGATGATCAGAACTCAGGGGTGACGATGGAATGCATGACCGGCAGCGACAACGGCACAACTGAACGATTTTATGGAAGGGTCGAGGAGATCTGGGAACTTGACTACTCTGGACTGCACAACACGACGATGTTCCGTGTCAGATGGGCTAAGAATGTCGAAAGAGAAAGCCGGATGTTCACTACCATGACTATACCCGACGCCAAGAGCGCTACCGTGAACGCTATCGCAAAAAACAAGCCATGGGTACACGCTAAGCACGTGACACAATGCTTCTTCATAACTGACCAGCAATCCCAGCCGTGTTGTCGTGAGGAGAGGCAAAAGGAACATCATTGGAATGGATGGAGTCGCCAACGAGGAAGACTATGATCGAGACGGCAACCCAATGAGGGAAGATGATGATGATGATGAAGTATCGTCAAAAGAAGAATCAATACTACATTACCTAAGAAAATCGTACTCCATGGAAAAGGCAAAGCCACAATGAGGGGCTCAATTATTCTTCGACGAACAAGAAGGAAAAGAAGCTGACTCAAAAACAAAACGTCAAGACCGAGGAAACGTATGTTATGGGTCCAATGATGTGTAATATATATATATGTTCCTATTTTGTATACACACTTAGCCATTATTATGCATGGGTCCAATGATGTGTAATATATATGTTCCTATTTTGCATACATATTTAACCGTCAAATGATGCAATATATATCGCCCTCCCTTCGTTCACTGCCCTCGGGAAATAAAAGTGGGATAAAATAAAGGAAAAGAAAAAGGAAACTGGCAGTAGCGACGGCAGTAGTAGCGCGTTTCCACAAAACCGCTGCTGCTACAGACCATAGTAGTAGCGTGTTTCTTATAAACCGCTGCCGCTACGCACCATAGTAGTAGCGTGTTTCCCATAAAGCGCTGCAGCTACAGATCATAGTAGTAGCGCGTTTTGACATAACGCGCTACTGCTACGTCCACTTAACCCAAAATTCTCACTCGCCCAGCATCATCCCGCCATTTCCACCCAAATCCCCACTCTCTCTCCGGCCCCCGTCGCTCCGCCGCGCCCGACCCGGCCCCAGCGCTTCGCCCGACTCACGGCGCCGGCGCTTAGCCCGGCCTTCGCCCGTCGACCCTCGACCCGACTCGGCGGCTTCGCCCCGACCACGCCGCTTCGCCCCGACTCGGCCGGCCTTCGCCCACGACCACGCCGCTCGCCCCGACTCGGCGCGGCGCTTCGCCCGACCCGTCGGCCCTCGCCTCCCTCCTCGCCCAGACTGCTCAGAACCCCCCCTCTCTGCTAGGGTTCTTCATGTTTATTAATTAGGTTATCTATTTAGTTATGAATTTAGCTAGGTTTCAAAATTAGCTGAATTTATATGGAAATTTGAACTGGACATGTGATATGTGCATATGTCATGTTTTGGACATGTCATGTTTGGAAAATGATCCGAGTGGCCTATGTTACGCCGGAATGTTGATTCATTTCCGTTTGGTGAATTTCAGCGCTCGATATGTCCATTTTTAGCAAAGGTCATGCGAAATTTCCGTGAATAAAGGCATGATTTGTGCTACATAGTTGGCATATCGAGTCTGGCACATAGATTTCTTTTATGTCATTTCTCATTTATTCATACTTTTAGAAATAAATGAGGGCACTTAATCATAGGAAACATGTCGAACAACGAAGAAACTGGGCCTTCTGACCAAGATGCAGACGAGATGGATTATGATGATGAACAAGAGTACCTCGACTATTTGACTGCTAAGCAAGGTTTGCAGGTCGGCCTCCATTGATTTCTCTTGAATTTGAGAAAAATCCACTAGAGAATATGATGTATAAATGAGGTAATGGCAAGGATCGTCTCTTAGTGGGCATCTATGTGGATGATATGTTGATACCTGGAGCAGATGAAGAGATGATTGCAAACTTCAAGCTACAAATGAAGGAGCTATTCAAGACGACTGACCTAGGGCTCTGTGCTACTATCTTTGGGGGGGGGTCGAGGTACATCAAAAGCCGGGGGGGATTACACAAGGATGCAATGACCACATTAATGGCGGCATACGACTCCTCTGCCGGACCTATGGTGCCGCAGCTGTTTGGCCGCGCCATACCAGAGATCTTTGTGCTCCCGCCGTCCCACCGGAGGCCAAGCGGTGGAACGGCACTACCGTGGTCCTATTCAGGCGCTACATCTTGAACATCCATGGCATGGACTCGGAGAGCCTGGTCCTCTCCAACGTCACGGACACTACATGCACTGCTACTTCACTGGCCTCCTCTGGCCGTGACAGGGGAACCCTGCCCCATATTGGCCACCTTCTATGAGGATGATGACTACTCCGCCATGCTGAAAGTGTTCATCCGTGTATGTGCAGGGACGTGATTATTTCGACAACCAAGTGTGTCCTCAAGTTGTCCCCGTAAAAAAAGATACTTGAATGTTGTAGCATGGAAGATTGCAGTCTAAGTCATGTTCCGATGAAGCCTCATCTTATGCTAAGCAAGAAAAGTGAAGCATCCTCGGTTGATGCAATGGAGTATAGAAGTGTGGTCCCAAAGTTGAGGTATCTCCAGAATACAAGGCCGGCGTGAGTCGATTGAAAGGGACAACGGGACATTGGGTAGATGTGGAACATATATCAGATACATCAAAGGGACAACAAACTTCAGTTGTGTATTTGAGAGAGAATAAGAAGGAGATGCTAGAGCTACTAGGCTACATTGATAGTGACATGGTAGGAAGTGTGGACGACTGTATGAGTACCTCGGGCATGGCATATTTCTTGGGAAGCATAGTGAGTTGGCTATCACAAAATCAGAAAGTGGTCGCATTATCATCTCGTGAAGCAGAATATATTGCAGTTGCAACCGCGGTGTGTCAAGGCATGTGCCTTGAAAGGCTAGTCGGTGACCTCATATGTAAGGAACCGAAACGAGTGATGCTCAACGTTGACGACAAGTCTACAATCTCTCTAGAAGAATCCAGTGCATCATGGTCAATGCAAGGACATCAATACGAGATACCGTTACTTAAGGGAGTGCATGGAAGAAAGGAAGATTGACGTCAACTACGTTTGCACCGACGACCAGCTTGCAGATATCCTAACCAGGTCTTTGGAACAACGGAAATTCGTGAAGATGCGGCGAAGGGTAGATGTCCAAGCTGTCAAGTAAGGACATCATATTTAGGGGGATGATTGTTGGAATTAACCACGATGTTGTGGTCCGTGTCCGGCTTGTACACGTTGACAATCACTATATACAACTCGTACTGGATACGCAATGTCTAGCTGCTATATATATATATGTGTGTGTTGTACCCTTTGTAATAGTTGACACAGATTGAAACAAATAATCCACAGGACTGACAGGGTCCGGTAGCCATAAGTCGCGTGCGTGTCCTTGTGATCTCGTCGAGTGGTTTGCTGATTAGATCGGTCATCAACCAAGCCGGCTACTTGTACAAGTTAGCTAGCCACCGTAGAATCGATCCAGCAGCCTGCTGGTCTGCTTGGTGTATATGCGCATCCACTGGTGGAAAAACAGGCTTTCCGTCCAGCCCCATAAGTCGCGAAGCTGTAGGAACCGCGACCAATGGACCTTTAGTCGCGGTTCTGGAGGTGAACCGCGACCAAAGGCCTGGGCCCAGGGCGCTCGGTTGACAGCTGGCGGACGGGAGGGGCTTTAGTCCTGTTGGCACAGCCAACCGGGACTAAAGGTCCTCAGGCTGGCCCGAAGGCCTTTAGATCGCGGTTGGCCAGGCCAACCGGGATTAAAGGTTAGACCTTTAGTCGGTTGGTCAGCCAACCGCGACTAATGGCCCAACCTTTAGTCGCGGTTGGCGAGACCAATAGTCCCGGTTGGTCTGGCCAACCGCGACTAAAGGGATTTGAGGCCTCATTTTCAAACTCTACCCCGGGATCGCCTTTTCAGTTTTAGAAAAAACAAAAGAAAATTATGGAAATGTCAAAAAAATAAAATAAAATAAGTTTTCCATGTGATATGTGGTCTAGTTGTTGGGAAAATTAACAAATATGAATTTCGACTTTATTTGCAAAATCTCTCTGGAAATTCTTAAAATTGGCATAACTTTTGCATACGAACTCGGATGAAAAAGTTTTTTATATGAAAAATCATCTACTCGAAAAGTTACATCCGAATTTAATCGGGGGAACCCCGTTAAACATTTTTAGAATCCCCAAAAACCTAACAGAAAAAAAGATACGGGGCTTTTAAGTTCTGGAGAGGCAAAAAAATTCAAAAAATTTCAAATTGTGGTCAAACTGTGGTCAAACAATGGTCAAACTAATTATTCTAGAATATTAGTGTTACTAAATAATTATTTCAGTTTTTTTAAATTTTGGTCAAATCTGGTCAAACTGTGGTCAAAAATGGTCAAACTAATTATTCCGAAATATTAGTGTTACTAAATAATTATTGTTTTTAAAACAATAGTTTCAAACTCAAACAGTGAAATGTGTCACTTCATGCTCAAGCTAAATACCTGAGGGTTAATAGAATTGACATCCTACTATTGTCAGGAAAACAACAAGTGCAGACTTGGAAACGAGGGAGAATAGAACCCGGAAGTTAAGCGTGCTCAGGCTGGGGGAGTGGGAGGATGGGTGACCGTTCGAGAAGTTAGATGATTTGGAATTATGAGGGGCGATTAGAGATTAGAGAATAAATTGAGCAGTGATGAGGGGTGGTGATTAGAGATTAGAGGTTAAAATAATTCAGAAATTTGAAAATAAAAAAAATGCAAAAATTCATAAAAAAATTAAGTAAAAAATTTAAACCTTTAGTCGCGGTTAGCCACGAGAACCGGGACTAAAGCCTTTAGTCGCGGTTCGTAAGAGGCGCGACTAAAGGGGGGGGGTCTTTAGTCGCGCATAGTTAGTCGCGGTTGCACAGCCGGGACTAAAGGCCTTTGCGAACCGCGACTAAAGGCCTTTTTTCTACCAGTGATCTAGTCTACCTCTACGTCTCCAACCGGGTACTCGGCAAGCTCGAAAAGTACCCGAGCTAGTCTCGTTCGCATGTTATCGCCAGAAAGTACTCGGCTATAGTAGCGTCGAGGTCGGACCTGTGCCAACAAGGGTCACGCTGTGCGTCCACCCCATCAGGACGTCAAGCAACCATGATTACCTGTCGACACTGTTCAGCTGGGTTGGGAAGGACGGCGTCATGCTGGGCGCCATGGAAGAGCTGGTGGACGGAGACCACCATGTGGAGTACCGTCCGTGTACGAGCAACAACTACGGAAGATTCTGGCAGTCCGACAAAGGGCATAGATTCTTTCTGCCGAGGCAGGATGATGGGTTTCTCATGCTAGAATGATCGCAGTTCGATATAAGAGGAGGAAGCCGACATCGGCTACATACCAGTCGGAACAGGCTAGCAAAGAATATCTTGTTTTTACGTTACGAGTTGGTTGGGATCCGCAGCAGCAACAGCACTTACCTTTTGCAATAAAAAAAGTGCAAAATGATTTTGATGCCTGCAAATGTCTCTTCCTGTCCGGCACGAACGCCGTCCTCTCCACCAGGTGAGGTTGCACAGATCAATCAGCTTAGCTGATCGACTCCATCCGGCTGCCAAAAAATTGTTTCCGATGCCTTTACCCAAAAAGGGTTGCCTTGCATCTATCTATCTATCTATCTATCTATTATATACTTAATACAGAAGACAAATAAGACACCGCGTTCTTCCACATAAGCTAAGATAATATACATCGTTGATCAATAATATTTACGGCTGAGATTAAAAGATATTACGTTACATGAAAAAAGTTATATATGTGCAGCCAACACGTTCAAGGTGCATAAATAAAAAGTTGGAAAGAGCCAACTAAGAAAAAGAGAGGGATGTTGGATTGGCATGTACGCAAAACCTAAGCGAACAAAAAAAAGTAGTACAACTCTACCATGCTATCGTAAATAAAATAGTTCTCTTCAGGTACGACAAGATTTCTTTTTTGAGGGTTAGGACGACAAGATTTCTGATTGTTCCCGAATCCTGCTCACAAAACAAATCATATCCCTTGCCATAAAAAGAAAACTGATCTCTGTACGCAAAAAAGAAAGAGATAATGTTGATTGCAACTGAGGCAACATCCTCACGGCTTATTGAAGGAGATTCCATTGTAACCCAGGTAATTCCATTGGACCTTCCAAAAAAAAGATAATTCCATTATCTCCCGGCAAAAAAGGCAAAAAGAAAGAAGATTCATGCGGAGTCGTAGCCGTGACCTCTTCGGCAGTCGTCACTTCCCTCCTTCGCCTCCTCCAACCGAGCCCAACACCGTCTCCCATGTTGCCGCCGCTGAATCAACGACGGGATAGCTGGACTATGAGCATCATCAGCGAGGATTCATGCGGAGTCGCAGGCGTGACCTCCTCGGCAGTTGTTACTTCCCTCCTTCGCCTCCCCCAACCGAGCGCAGCACCATCTCCCCATGTTGCCGCCGCTGAATCAACGACAGGATAGCTGGACTATCAGCATCATCAGCAAGGTTACAGTCGCCGTCCACCCTTTTTTTATTTGAAATTATCCAATTGGCACTGGCTAGCGTTGATGAAACATTTATTTTGTGATGTCAGGTTCTTACTTGGCAATCAAAGTTTCTAGATACAGGTCTAAGATCACGCAGTGTGTACAACCTGATCTTGATGGCCGTGCATATCAACATCCATCTACGTCAGGTGATTATTAGTGGAGTAATTGGTTGTATCAGTGTTAGTTTTTTACCGTTGAATTGCTGATCTAAATCTAATACACTTTTATTCATTCAGGAGTTAATATTGACTCGATTCCTGTAGTAGATTGAGTGGCCTCTTCTCTCATAGTTACTCTGATTTGTTCTTTAGGTGCTCTGCTCTTATTGTTCCTCTGAATTGTTCTCTAAGTGCTCGAAGAAAAATCCAAGCTAAGCAAAAAAAATGTATCAGGGTTGTAAGATGGAGTTGGAGGAGAATTTCTGCACCAGCTTGGACTCCTCGATGTTGCTCTGATTATATGGAGCACACAGATATATAAGAAGACAATCACTGTGAGAATATATTTTAGGGAGAAGACATCCATAATGTGCAGTCAGAAGTAATTGTTAGATATGATCGTCAAGTGTGAGAGATGGCAAGAGCATACATTGTTTTTTCTGACCTTAAGATAAGATCGCCTGTGGTATGTACTGTTTTGCCCACCTATAAAATTTAGTCTTTCATTCTGCTACGACTGGTATGTGATGTTATGTAAGAAAGAGAGAAAGAATCTACTCCCTCCGTTCCTAAATATAAGTCTTTTAGAGATCCCACTACAAACTGCATACGGATGTATATAGTCATATTTTAGAGTGTAGATTCACTCAATTTGCTCCGTATGTAGTTCATAGTGGAATCTAAAAAGACTTATATTTAAGAACGGAGGGAGTAATTTTTATGTACGTCCAAATATCACGGGCTGTTGTTACCATTGAGCTTGGATATGTTATGCTGCTAGAGGAGCTGACATTTGAATTGTATCTTTTGTCCTATAGCTGGTGCCAAGATAATATACACCACGTTCTTCCACATAAGCTAAGATAATATACATCGTTGATCAATAATATTTACGGCTGAGATTAAAAGATATTACGTTACGTGAAAAAAGTTATATATGTGCAGCCAACACGTTCAAGGTGCATAAATATGCCCTCTCCGTCCAAATTCGCGGTCTAATCCCCCCCAAACCCTAGCCCCGCTCCCTCTCCGCCGCCGGACATGTCCGGACGGAGCCGGACACGTCCGCGCCGCTGCGCCCCGGCCAATCCGAGCTGGCCACGTGGCCTCCGCCGCCAGCCCGCGCCGCCGCCCGCGGAGCCCATCGCGGGCCCTTGCGAACCCTCGCGCCGCCGCCGCCCATCCCCCATCCGCCGCCGCCGCCGCCGCGCGCCGCCGGCGTCCGCCGCCTCCACCTGCCTCGCGCGCGCGCCGCCGCCGCCGCCGGCGTCGTGCCGCGCCCGCCCGCCCGCCCGCGCCCGTCGACCAGCGCGCCGTCGGCGCCGCCCCTCCGACCTCCGCCACGGCCTCCGCCGCCACCGCCCGGCGCCGCGCCCTCCGCCATGCGCCCTTCCCCGCTCGGCGCGCCCGAGCCGCCGCCCCTCGCCGCCGCCCGCCGTCCTCTCGCCGAGCCGCCCGCCCCTGCCGAGTCCACTCCGGCCGGATCCGCCGCGGGTGGACGAGATCCACCAGGCCCGCGAACCAAACGCCTCCCCGCGCCCTATAGCTGGTGCCAATGCGATGTCATGATAATGTGAAGTTAAGTATTGGAAACGATGTTCTGCTTACCATTGTCATATTGTACCATAAATAGGTATGCGTACATTTAATCTTAACAATGTCATACTTACCAATAGGCTCATGGAATTTGGTGGTGTTGTAGTATCTATCTATAACAACAAGAAGAGGATTGCAAGAATATGTGGATCTTTTTATTTTAAATGGTTATTAGGACATGCATCTCTACGAGAACCTATATAATGCAAAAGGAGGATTTTTTTTTTGTCATGTTTACATGTTGTGAAATGTCCTCTTATTTATATTACTAAATCAAAGCATCCAACTTTTTAACCCCTACAGCTACATTGATGTGGAAAAGATGTACTCAACATGCCTCCTGCATATTTGATATGCTTATTAGTATGCTATCTAAAAAAATTGTAACTTATTTTCATTGTGTTATTTTGTTGCCATACAGATAGGATTGCTAAGTGCAGACCAGAGACCAATTAGTGGGAGTATACCTTCAGATCCATGTATTATGCCCTTCAAGGAGGAGGATTATTGTTTCTCCTGACCTTAAGATGTATGCCAAATCACCGAATATTTCATAATCGGATTGTTGAATTCCATGGATCAGTTGCATTTATAATAGCTTTCTGTCAATGAATGTCGTCATAAGCACGATTTGGAACAATGGGCATGTGTTTCCCTATGTCATTCCTTCAATAAAATAAAAATAAGGCCATTTACAACTTGAAACCCTTTCTCAATGTACATTTCTATTTTTCATCGTATTTTCACAACTGTTGTCATGTTTGATCTGATCCAACATGCTAAATTTGTACCAATGTTTTGTGATTGCACAGCAGGGAAATATGAAGGATTGTAGGTTTCAGTTAATAGAAAAATCTTTAAAATGGGCTGCAAATTAGTTTTGGAAAAACCCTTTGATATTTAGTCACACAAATAACACGCGTGAAAATTTCTTAAGCATTTAAGTACTTCAAAATTCTGGTGTGAATCTTAGCATAAGGTTGGGGCCACAATCGTAGAAGAGTTAGGTGAACTTGCATGCTTTTATTACTAATAAAATAAGTTCTCATGGTTTTATGCAATTTGAGTTCTAATGTTTTTTTCATATACAAATATTCGTACTGAAATAACCTTGCTATATTTCCTGTTCTACAAAATAGCTAGCCCATGCAGCGGCAGGGGTTCATGACTTCCCATCATTCACTTCCTATGGTGTCCTTGGGGACGGATACACATGAGAAAATGCCTCAATTCTGCGAGGTATGTTAGAAAATCGGGCATGGATTTGAGGAGTTCGGCGAAGAAGAAACTTACCTGTTTTTAGTCCCTCCCAGGAAATAGGATTGGTGGGGTCCAAAGAACAGGGTTTGGGCATTCTGACTCCGCTCATATATTGGCTAAGAAGAGGATTGCATATCCACGCCATAACCTTTACTCGTGATGCCATATCCACGCAATATCATTTTTGACAAAATATAAAAGAGGACTTGCATTTTCCAGTAGCAACCCATTGAGGCATTGGAAGTTTTAAATTGTTATATTTATAGCATATCTTCTTGAAATGACTCGGTATCATTCACACATGATGAAACATGATTAAAAATATTTATTGCTTCCAATAAAATATAATTTTAGATTTAATAGAAACAACTATAATAATAACATCTAGCGCAAGCAAATGCGCGGGTGGACCCTCTAGTTATATTATATAAAGCAAACATCATTACATACATCGCATCCATCACGACACACAGCACACACCCAAGACAAGATACAAAGGTGCCGGGCAACGACACACCACTCGGACGACAACCAAGCAAACTAGAGATGAACCAAGATGGGTGAGATGGACAATGATGGAGCAAGGACTCCAGGACAGTGCCTCTCAGAAAGGTACGGCCAGGGATAGCCGCCACCGTCCGATTCGAAGATCAAGTTTTCACCTGGAGCCACATGGAGGAGTGGGAGCACCGCGACGGAGCCTTCAAGAAGGATATGACGTCCGTGGATGCCGCCGCCGCCGGCCAGTACGAGGACTGGGCAAGTGATGGACCCCGGTGTTCACAACCCTCCGACACCCCTGCTCCGCCCACCACCCACAGCCAAGCCCCCCAAGAAGCCATGGCTGCCCGCCCTCACCTGAGACGCAGGTTCCGCCCTTGAACTCCACGCCCCCCGCCGCCAGGGCCGCCGCCCAACAACCAGGCACCCCCAAGACCAACCAAAAAGGTCATCTTTGTACCATAGGGACACCCCGGACCGATTTCCCGCGGCAGACGACCCGCCTTGAGCATCGCCGGAATTGCGACAAACTGCACGTGGCTGGGGAAAGAGGGAGGTGAGGGAGCCGACGCATCCGGACCGGCACACCCCTGTTCCAGTGACCGGGTGACCCGAGCACGTCGGCGCCGCCCATCCTGATGAAGTCATGTACCTAGGGTAGGGTCATAGGCTTGTCTAAAATACCCTTCCCAAGGACACCCTCAAAAGAAACTGCCTTCCAGTCGACCAAGAGAGACTTCACTCGACGGACTCGAAGGACTCGACCATGAAGACTCACTCGACCACCAGGAGATCAAGAGCCACTCTGCATCCAAACGGCCTGTAATTAAGTAGTCTTTATGGCATTTAGGACACTTTATGTAAGGCGTTACCAGTAACGCCTAGCCTTAATGTACTTTAAACCCTGCATAACTGAGGGCCGGAGGGGTTTGGCAGACACTATATAAGCCACCCCCCTCCTCAGTGTAAAGGGTTCGCACCCCTGTAATCCATTCACACATAATCCAGTCGACCGCCTCCGGGCTCCGAGACGTAGGGCTGTTACTTCCTCCGAGAAGGGCCTGAACTCGTACATCCCTTGTCTTCACAACTGCTCCATAGCTAAGATCTTACCTCTCCATACCTACCCCCCATTTTACTGTCAGACTTAGAACCACGACACATCCCTCCAGCCAACCTCCCTACCAGACACACCCCTGTGTCGCCCCATCTCAGTAGCCGTCACAGAACTGCGCAAAGCCACCGTCGCACTCCCGGCCACCGCCGAGGATGGCCTCCGAGGACCCCCGCGGACCACTGATACGTCTCCAACATATCTATAATTTTTTATTATTCCATGCTATTATATTATCATTTTTGGATCTTTTGCAATCATTTTATAGTCATTTTATATTATTTTTTGGTACTAACCTATTGACATAGTGCCTAGTGCCAGTTGTTGTTTTCTGCATGTTTTTTACATCGCAGGAAATCAATACCAAACGGAGTCCAAATGCAGCGAAACTTTTTCAGGATTTTTTTTGCCAGAAGACATCCAGTGGGCCAAGGCTGCACCTGGGGTGTGCCTAGAGGAGGACAACACCCACCAGGGCGCGCCAGGAGGCCCAGGCGCGCCATGGTGGGTTGTGCCCACCTCGGGTGCCCCCTGAACCGCCTCTTTTATCTACAAATACCCTAATATTCCAGAAACCCTAGGGGAGTCGACGAAAATCAATTCTAGTCGCAGAGTCCAAAACCACCAGATCCAATCTAGACACCATCACGGAGGGTTCACCACTCCCATTGGTGCCTCTCCGATGATGCGTGAGTAGTTCTTTGTAGATATACGGGTCCATAGTTAGTAGCTAGATGGTTTCCTCTCTCTCTCTCTTGATTATCAATACAATGGTCTCTTGGAGATCCATATGATGTAAGTCTTTTTGCGATGTGTTTGTTGGGATCTGATGAACTTTGAGTTTATGATCAGATCTATGTTTTTATCCATGAAAGTTATATGAGTCTTCTTTCATCTCTTATATGCATGATTGCTTATAGCCTCGTATTTCTTCTTCAATATTTAGGTTTTGTTTGGCCAACTTGATCTATTTATCTTGCAATGGGAAGAGGTGCTTTGTAGTGGGTTTGATCCTATGGTGCTTGATCCCAGTGACAGAAGGGGAAATGACACGTATGTATCGTTGCTACTAAGGATAAAACGATGGGTTCTATCTCTACATAGATAGATCTTGTCTACATCATGTCATTGTTCTTATTGCATTACTCCGTTTCTCCATGAGCTTAATACAATAGATGCATGCTGGATAGTGGTCGATGCGTGGAGTAATAGTAGTAGACGCGGGCAGGAGTCGGTCTACTAATCTTGGACGTGATGCCTATATAATGATCATTGCCTGGATATCGTCATGATTATTTGAAGTTCTATCAATTGCCCAACAGTAATTGTTTTCCCACCATTTGCTATTTTTTCTAGAGAGAAGCCACTAGTGAAACCTATGGCCCCCGGGTCTCTTTTCATCATTTTTGCCTTTGCGATCTATTTTCCTTTGCATTTATTTTCATATCTATTAAACCAAAAATATCTTGCTACAATTTATTTGTTCCGCGATCTATTTATCCTATCTATCACTTTTACCTCATGTTATTTACCTATCTTGAGGCGCCGTACCCGAAATGGATTAACAACCCCTTTAACACACCGGGTTGCGAGTATTTGTTATTTGTGTGTAGGTGATGTTTACGTGGTGTGAGGAGCTCCTCCTACTGGTTCGGTAATCTTGGTCTCATCACTGAGGGAATTACCTACCATTGCTATACTACATCATCCCTTCCTGTTTGGGGAAATACCACGTAGTTCTAGCAGACATCAACCACCAAGAAAACTCACCGGGGAGCCCATCTGCACTGCCGGTGTCGTCCAGCCGGTGGGACGCCTGGATCCCAACCAGCACGCCCACCAGCCACCGCCGTTGCGCCTCCACCACCACCAGCCGCGGCCACGGTAGGAGCGGACGCCCGCAGCCCGCGCGGCCCTCGGCCCGGGCCGCCTAGGCCCAAATTTGGCCGTCTATCGCCGCCGAGCCTACCACAACAACACCGCTGCTGCGCCCCTTCACGCCGCCTTCTGTTGCCTCCGTGCCGCCGTGCCGCCGTGCCCGAGCCAATGTCGCGCCGCCGCCCGACCCTGAGGCCCGCGCCGGGCGGAGCGGGGGAAGAAAAGTGCCCTACTGCCGCCAGCACTGGCCGGGCTTTGCCCACCAGTACGTCGAGGCGGCGGCGAGGGGAGGGAGGTAGGAGGTGGGGGATCTCGAGGCGGTGCTAGGGTTCACCCCCGGCGCTCGCACGAGCCTCATGGGAGGGAGGAGAGCTCGAGACTCCCCTGGCGTCTTCTCTGAACTAATGTTTCTCCCTGATCTCTCGGTGCCTTGCAAACCTATACAAGCCAATTCGTATAAATTTCACAAACACTTGTCACCCTCGGGATATATGTACGGATCTCTTTCCGTCGACCCTTGCTAGAGGGAATTGAAATTAGAAACTGAGAGGCTCTGGAGAGATCGATATTTATCGGTTGGGAAGACATGAAGGTGTCTTACTGGCCCACCACATTATTTTAGCACGTGGAGTACCCTTCTCTAGCCGGTTCTCATATGCTATGTTCACGGTTCACATTTATGCATAGGAAAACCATATATTGACTATGTCATAGGAGATTCCATAGAGCTCACAAATGATGGCCTCCTGTGCTTGCCCCTCGGTGCTTGATCTCACATGTCCTATGTCATGTGCCCTATAGATGGGAGCAATTGTGGAGGAAGGCCGAACTAGATCATCATCACACCACCGTTGAAGCTGAGCGTGACGGTGATCAACACCTACGATGGACACCAAGTGGCAATGACCTTTTCCCGGGCCCCTTGCGCCGAGGAGCCAGTCACCATCAAGGACCCCGGGTGCACACACGGTATCTTACCCCAACAACTTCGCCGTGCTAAGTACCTTTGTCAGGAACTAGATCGGAATGCTATATAAGCTTGTACTTTGTAGTCTGTCCGTAGAATTTTACTGTTCGCCTTCTTGCGAGGTGATGTATGAGCCTGTAATATTAGTTTTAGAGCATGGTGTGGGCCTTGAGGTAAAACAAGTTGCAGTGCACATTGTATTCGTTTTCGGATAAGAAATAACACTTCGCTTGGTACAACCCTCTAAACACATCAACGGATGAGATCTCTTCATACCTCTTTATAATAAAGGATACGATGATCTTTTAGAGAAGGCATCTGGTAGTGGTGGAAGTACCATCCATAAAGGACACCAATGAACAGTCGAAGAAGCCAAAGAAGGAAAAGTTTGACAAGAGAAAATCCGCTGCCACAACTGTAATCTGCTCGAGCACTTCAAGTCGGAGTGTAAGAGGCCCATGAAGGAGAAGGCACTCATGGCTCGGAAGGTGATAATAGTGACATGATGTTGTTGTGTGAACTCGTGGACGAGAAAATCCAGTTCTTCAAGTGGTGGTGAAATAGTTGAACTCGTGGAAGAAAAAGTTCGCCTTCATAACCATGGTTCAAGAAGTCGTGATGGCGCTTCTGAACACGCTGGGGGGTCATTCAAGTTTACGTCAATGGTGCGGAGGTAAGTGCTATCTTTGCTGGAGCGGAGGCAATGCTCATTGTGTGCGGTCGGCCATGGAGAAGCCGTCTTTGTGCGATCGTCTAGAGAAAATAAAGGCGTCGTGGCATCGGACGCCATGAAGAAACAACATATACAAGTGCAACTGTTGTGGATGCTGATGCAAAGGCGGACACGGATGCTACTCAAGCGTCAGGAGCTAGAAGTCCATCAAGAAGGAAGGCGTACAGATGACGTGTTGTCCGACAAACAAGCGGCTTGTGTTGTACTAGAGAGCAGCAGCAACACGCCGTGTTGTGGGGCGGCTGGAGGAGCGGTCTGCCCAGCAAGCAGCTATGCAGCGGGAGCACTCGACCCACGTGGGGGATGTGCCCAGCTGGGTCGGCAATAGGAGCATAGCTGTAGGGAGGGTTGGCTAGCTCACGTGGTGGACTTGGACAACCACCAGATCACAAGAGCAAGCCACAAGACTCACTAGAGGCCTCGTGTGGCAGCCCATGGAAAGGGGAACATGATAGCCCAGCGGGAGGAGGCCCAAGTGTAAGGTCAGGAAGCTCAACTCGGGATGGAATTTTTGCTTCGCGAAAAGAAATGCACCGATTTTTTGCTTCGCGAAAAGAAATGCGCGCAGCGAAAACAACAGGTCACCTCCGACGGCAATGGAGGAGAGGACACAACCGCCTATTCCCATACATCTACAACCGGTGTTGGACATGCATCCCAAGAAGGATTTCGTACAATGGACCCGGAAAAGATGAAACTGAGTGGGAGATTGTCCAATGGCGCAAGGAACCGCAGAATTTGCGGATGGAAATATGGAATTTGGGGAATCAGTGATATAATTGTGTTTTGAGTGACCTCAATTTGCACACAACAGAACTTCCATTTCCATACTATCACAAAACAAAGGAAACGACCTATGCACAGAAAGCACAAACACAACTAATAGAGACAACATTGGAAGAAATTATGTGGTCTTTGAAAACGCTACCAAATCTGACAATAAATCAATAGTGAACCCTGTATGAAGATCCAATCCAGCACAAACACCAAAGCAACGAAAAATGAAGAAATATGTGGTCTCAGAATCACGATAGTCATACAAAACCCACTTGTCATAATACAAAGCTTCAAAATGTCCTGCAAAAGATCAAAGACGATGGGGAAGCATAACGAATGGTTGGTAGTGCTCAATTCGACCTCGACGCCGGGCTCCATTGTGATCTGCTTGATGATGTCTGGCGAGCTGAGGAGGTCGATCACCCTCTTGTGCACCCGCATCCCAAACCAACCGCAGGTGTCGGTGCGTGTTTTACCAAAAAGATAACTTCAATCAAAGAATCACAACAATAAACCGTTCATAGGTTGCACAAGCAATTAAAGATCTGGAAGGTTGATCATTAGTTTTAAAAAGGTCAATTTTGAGACATGAAATGCATCAGAATAATCATATGGAATCATCATCTTCTCATCCCAGCTGCTATGTAGAACAACTTAATTCTTAGTAAAATCAAATGTTAATTTGAGAATTATATGGTACTAAATGGTGTCAAAGCTGTGAAGCTTGCACAAAGATAGCACATCTCTGAACGGAAATGCTTGGAAATGTAATGCTCAACAAAATGAAAAAATTCAGGTACACATCTCAACACAAGATCCTATGGAGAGAGTGCCCTCCAGCGTTATAGAAGATCGATGATCAGTGTTGTTGCACTATGTGTTAATCATGTCGTGGAAGCTTAATTACTGTGACTTTATAACAGATACCACTACTGTACTACTAGGCGAAACAGCTAGAAGGAACAAGTGGGCCCTGGTTATAGTGAGAGAGAAAAAATAACAGGAAGAGCGCCACGTGATGAGAAGTCTTTATCATACAAGTGGGCTCATCAGCTGACTTGCACACTAGCTACGCTAGCTTTAGCCAAAGATCGAAGAAGCATCACAGTTCACATCACATATTCATACTCCTTCCTTGAGAAGCCAACTCGATGGGTTGGAGTCCACAGACGGATACAGCCAGGCATGCCAGTTGGTGGAAGCCCAGGATGTGGCTACAAATCGAGAACGCAGAACTGTGTGCGCTCGGCTATGCCATCCGTCCGTACCGTTACCATGTCCTGCTGGACACGGAGAGCAGAATGTCCATGCAGGTGCACCATGATGACAGTATGATCATGACGATCTTGCAGGGAAGGTTTCCAATTGTAAGCCAAGGACAGGAAATGGCTCACCATGCCGCCCCATCCTGCGACCTTGACCTTCATGGACAGCGAGATGTTCTTGGTGAGACAAGAGCCCTCTCTCGTGCGGTGTTGATTCTGACTCTGCAGGGATGTCATGCTACCATGGTATGGGTCGTGACCAATGGCTGCTGGCCCGCTTAGCTCTCTCCTCGTCCAGGAAAATTGCCCTCTTCTATAGATGGTGAGGTGTGAGAGGAAAAAATGGCTAACAGACCATGCCCCTTTGCTGTAGAATATTTCCTGATGCCTTTCAAGCCTACATGTATAAATATGACCACGCTTTTCACTCTCTGGATATGCAGGTGATCTCTTCCTACTGTTGCTAGAGGAAAATGGAATTTGAATTGAGGGGATCCGGAGAGACTGATATTTATGGACCGGACATATATGGCATGAATGGTGCCTTACTGGCCCACGACATTGATTTCGCACTATCGTATGATTCTCTAGCTAGTATTTTGGATTTGCAATCTCCACCTTTATGCCTAGTAAACCATATATTGGCCATGTTATAGGCTCTCATCGGTCGCCTGCTTCCAAACCATAACACCATAGAATTGGGGAACGAGACTAAATACTATTGACTATTAGTCTAAGCATCGAATACATTGAAAAATCCTGACCATATATTCCATCAAGACACAACAAATCACTGGTCACAAAACAAGGTATAGTCGGGTACATCGGTCAATCATGTAGCCCAACACGTGAAAGCATGAGCAGGTTTATATAATCGCGTGGAAAAATATGCAATTTGAGCTTGAATGAAATTAATCAAAAGCGAAAAACCTTGTGTGCAAAATAGCACACCCAAGTCCATCGATCATAGGATAGCGTGATGGGGCACCTAAGCTTCAGCTTATGGTGCCGACATTGCACCTCGATACTATATACCCGCCGAGGCAGAGCTACTGCGGACAAAACTGGGTCGTAGCCCCTCTTTCAAAATTACATAGAAAAATATAATCACCCCCCACCGGGGTGGTTTTACGTCGATTTCGATGGTTTTGAATAAATAGTTCGAGTGGGTACGCTGACTGGTCATATGACTTTGGCTAAAGGGAAACGTTTAGAGCCGGTAGTTTCAGCCGGTCACGTCCACGCTGGTGACTGCCCCATGCACCACCGCTTTACTCTTCGTTATCCTGCCGCACGAAGCACTCCTAGAGTTCAAGCCATTCATTCCACCACTAAGGCCTCCTTTGGTTTGGAGGAATTTCACAGGAATTCTATAGGATAGGATTCTTTTAGGCATTTTTCCTTTAGAGCTCTTTGGTTCATAGGAATGGATTCCTATTCCTGCATAGGATTGGTTCCTATACTCCACATTTTAAAGGAAAATAAACATGAGCCTAGACTCAATGGAAAAGTTCCTATGATGTGAACCAAATGACATCTCTTTTCCTAATTCTACTCATAGGATTTGTGATACATGTCATCTCATTTCCTATAAGTTTCCTTTTCCTATGATAATCCTATACTATGAACCGAAGGAAGCCTAACTATTCCCTCTTATCCCCTCGCGCCCCTCTTTCCCTGTCACTCCAAATAACTTTCTCACCGGCCGCCGACAATGGCCGCCATCGATCCCGCACCTACCTGCCGTTCGTCTATCCCGCGTCAAACTCTGCCGCGAACAGGCGTTACCCTGAGAGGAACCCACCACTGCGTGCGGCAAGGGGCAAGATCATGGCCTGCGGCACCGATCAGGTATGGTGCTAGAGACCGGCCGGCGGATTCGCTTCAGGCGGCGAGGATGGTGGTGGGCAGCGACGGCGGTGGCTGCCGTGATTCTTTCGCTGCATCAAATTGAGAGGATGGCGGTGCCGTCACCCCCATGATTTTTTGCTACATTATTTTTTTGCTGGAACCGCTTTGATTTTTGCTAGAGTCAGCATTTGAATTTGCTGCATAGGCAAGGATGACACTGGGGCAGTGAAGGATGGAGCCCGCCATGAAATTTTTGCTGGAACCACTTCAGATTTTTGTTTGAACCTTATTTCGAATTTGCTGCAAATTGAGAGGATGTTGGAGCCATCGCCGCCATGATTTTTGCTACATCAATATTTTTGCTAGAACCCTTTTCATTTTTGCTGGAACGAGGATGTGAATTTGTTGCATGGGCGAGGATGGTGCTGGAGTGGCGACGGACGGTGGCGCCATGTTTTTGCTGCATTGCTTTTTTTGCTGGACGCAGCAACCATTTTAGCTACGAGCAACCAAAAGAAAACCTGGAATCGTTACGGCGACGGTGCTCCCAAGCAGGATGGCACCGACGGCGAAAGGGTGTTCACTGGAGCTACAAGCAGGCGGGGTTGAGGTAAACGCTGGCAGAGGCACGGGCAGAGGCGGGAAGACGCACAAAAAGTCGAAGGCAGGGGTTACCCCGTGCAATGGGAGGTGGACGTACGAGCACGCCTGATCCAACGGTTGTAATCGCTGAAACGGGTGGCTGTTGGGCCGGTCGACCGGCGCCGCATTAACTTGTGTTCTTATATGGGTAGTAATGCTTCTGAGTCTTTGTGAACATATACCCGCGTGAATTTTGAGGAATTGATAGTCAGGGTAAATGGGAATATTATAGTATGTTTTTCTAAAACATGTCTTGAAATCCAGAATTATTCTTTGAATTAACAAAAAAATTAGAACCATGATATTTTTTTCGAAAATGTGGACATTGCTTGAATTTGGTGAATAAATTTAAAAAGGGAAAATTTTCTTGCATTTGTAAACAATTGTTGAAAATCATGCGATGAGATGTGTACAAAATGTGGTCATAGCTATTGAAGATTATGGTTTTTTTTTTATACCTTGCAACGCACGGGCACTTTTACTAGTAGTATTGATAATGCCAAGTATCCACTCGGGAAATTTAAAACTGCTCTCAATGAGCAGGTAGCTATCTCATCTCAAAGAACAAAAAACAATCAACACTCAGAAATTTTTGAAAAAAGTGAATAAACAGGGGATGCGTTGTAGATGAGTGAGTCCCTCGGTTTCTCTTCTCCTTCCCTCTATTCTTATCTCTGCGAGAGGCAGAGTGCCGCGGCACGCGCGAGCAGGGAAGGCAGAGCAAGCATGAGCTTGGCCGGCAGCGCGCGGTAGCCGGGCTGCTGCTGCTTGCCGATGGTGTGGCAGTACCGCAGTAGCAGGGGCCGGTCCTTCTCATTTGGCATATCTTTAGGTGGGATTTCCCGCTGCAGGAGCAGGAGCTTCAGGGACAAAGACACACACGAGGGTGATGCGGACATGAGCTTCACGGCAACGCTCTCATTTCCTCCCCCAAATCCGAGGTTATTTGTATGGTCCCGCCCCTGATTCCTAATCTTGCTCTTAGCACTAATGCTTGGCAGAGGATGTGCATGTTGTTGACTTGTCTCCCGTGGCTGCTGGCCCTCATAAGCCCATATCTGCGCAGCTTGAACGCCATCCTCTCCACCAGGTGAGGTTGTAGCGATAAATCTGGTGAACTGACTCCGCCCAACAGCCGAAAATATTGTTCCCGGTGCCTTCCAAACCCACACGACTCAACTCATATGAATTTGACAAACACTTTTCACCCTTTGGATTTATGAACAAATCGGTGTCTATCGTTGCTAGACGGAACTGGAATTAGAACTGAGAGGCTATGGAGAAATCGATATTTATCGGTTGGGGAGACATGAAGGTGTCTCGCTGGCTCACCATACTATGTTAGCACATGGGGTACTCTTTTCTAGCTGGTTTTCATGTGCTATATTCACCTTTATGCGTAGTACAAACATATAATACCATGTCATAGGCGATGTGGACCGAGCTAACTAAGTTAATGATAGACCTGTCACCTATTCTTGCAATTTTTTTCCCTCCTGTTTCCCCCTTGGTACTTAAGAGCACCTACGACCAGACCCTCACCCCCATACCCGCCCTAAACGCTCGGACGGGCTGCTTGGTCAGTGCTCGGACGGAAAATTGCCACCCAATCGGGCTCCCCATATCCAGCCCAAACGGCAGGTCTAACCAACACTCTCCATATCCAACCCAAATCTGCGACGGATATGGGACGCCCGGGCGTACCCTCCCCAATGGACTAACCGCTAGGACCTGAGCCAATTCGCCCATATATATGACCCATGGATTCGTGCCCAAGAGTGAACGAAACAGGAAAACAAGTATTCAAAGGTAACGGAACAAAGGGTTGGGAAAATGATTTAACTGGAAAAAGAAAAGCTTCATTGTAGTAAGGCCATCAATTCTCACTTTGTGAAGCAGATGAACTGCCACTTTCACAGTAGATCTGCTTCACAAAGTGAGCATTGATGGCCCTGCTACAATGAGAGAGAATCTTACCACATCTGGATGACGCGAATAATTAAGTCGTTCGCATCGCTCCTCGCGTCGTAAGGTTGGACTAACCCCCCCCCCCCCACCCACACACACACAAAGACACACAAACACATCCACATATGTCCGCGCCGGTGAGGTCCGAGAATCAGGCCGCATGTGTTTGTATCCACATTGCAAATCTTAAGCACCAACAATTTGTATTTGTGTTTGGCCAAGATGATCAACGTGCATGCGTTTGCATGTATTTGTTGTTTTAGAAATAGAAATTATGGTTGCAAGTGTAAAAAAATTAAGGCCTGCCCGTTTACTGTTCGTGGGCGCGTCTGAGGACGTATAGACCCGGATTATGCAATTCGGGTTATGGATGCTCTAATCTCACATGTCTTGTGTCATGTGCCCTATACAAGAGAATTTGTGGAGGAAGTCCCGGACTGCAGCATCATCACTTCATGGGAGAAGTTGAACATGGAGGCAATTGACACCTACGCTACGATGGCCACTGGATGGCGATGGCCTTTTCCCTGGCCGCCTGCGTCGAGGTGCCAGACACCATCAGGGACCCCGGGTGCACCCACAGGATCTTCCCCAACAACATCAGCATCCTAAGCACCTTCATCAAATATATATCCAACCCAAATCAGGGTGCCAGACACCATCAGGGACCCCGGATTAACCGACACTCCCCATATCCAACCCAAATCTATGACGGATATGGGACGCGCGGGCGTACCCTCCCCAACGGACTAACCCCTAGGGCTGCGCCAATTTGCCCATATTAATGACAGATGGATTCATGCCCAAGAGTGAAGGAAAGAGGAAACAAGTATTCAAAGGTAATGGAACAAAGCGTTGGGAAAATGATTTAACTGGAAAAATAAAAGCTTCATTGTAGTAAGGCCATCAGTTCTCGCTTCGTGAAGCAGATGAACTGTCACTTTCACGGTTCGTCTGCTTCACAAAGTGAGCATTGATGGCCCTGCTACGATGAGAGAGAATCTTACCACATTTGGACTATATGTGGCCAAACGGGCCAGGCCAAACAGGCCAGCTCGCGAGCACGCTGACACGGCCCGCCATGGGCCAGGCACGGCACGGGCTAAATGGGTCGTGCCCGGCACGCGACACGCCTTGCGCCGTCCCTGATCCTGGAGCCTAGGCATGCGGGCCGACACGGCACGGCCCGTTTATTTTTTTATATAATTTTCAGAATTTTTTTATATATGTATACCTAAAATGTAGCCCAATAGGCCTAAAAATCAGCCCAATAGGCTGAAAATATACAGCCCAGCGTGCTAAATGGGCCAACGTGCCGGCAAGTTTACTAATTAAGCCGTTCCTGGGCCTGGAGGCATAGCACATGGACCGGCACGGCCCGTCCCGTATAATAAATGTCTCGGCGGGCCATGTCGGCCGGGCACGATTACGCCGGGCAGGGCCGGCCCGTTTGGCCAAGTACGATTTGGACGGCGCGAATATTAAAGTCGTTCGCATCGCTCCTCGCATCGTAAGGTTGGCCTACCCCCCAACAACACGTCCACATACGTCCGCGTGAGGTCCGAGAACAAGCTGCATGTGTTTGTATCCACACTGCAAATCTTAAGCACGAACAATTTGTAGTTGTGTTTGGCCAAGATGATCGATGTGCATGTGTTTGCATGTATTTATTGTTTTAAAAATAGGAATTATGGTTGCAAGTGTAAAAAAATTAAGGCCTGCCCAGTCACTATCTGTGGGCGCGTCTGAGGACGTATAGACCCGAATTATGCAATTCGGGTTATAGATGCTCTAATCTCACATGTCTTGTGTCATGTGCCCTATACAGGAGAATTTGTGGAGGAAGTCCCGGACTGCAGCATCATCACTTCACGGGAGAAGTTGAACGTGGAGGCAATTGACACCTACGCTACGACGACCACCGAATGGCTATGGCCTTCTCCCTGGCCGCCTGCGTCGAGGTGCCAGACACCATCAGGGACCCTGGGTGGGCCCTACAGGATCTTCCCCAACAACATCAGCATGCTAAGCACCTTCATCAAGAACTAGATCGGAATGATATATAAGCTTGTACTTTGTAGTATGTCCGAAGAGATTTTACTCTTTCTCTTCTTGCAAGATGATGTATGAGCCTCTAATATTATTTTTGTAGCATGGTGTGGGCCTTGAGGTAAAATGACTTTTTATTACACATTGTTTTCTTTTTTGAATAAGAAATAAACCACACCCAGCTACCCAACTGTCATGCTGCTCGAGGAGGGTTTTCAACATGCAAGCTAGGGAGGAGGCAACATTCCGTCACGCTCCCAAGTAACCAAGGATTTATCCAATGGTGCCCAAATAGTACAGCTTACACAAAGATTATCACAACTGTCTGCTGCTTGAAAATGAAGCTCAACCAAAACGAAACAATTTAGTTACACATCTCAATGCAAGATCCCGGGCATAGAATAGAGATCCATACTCATTGTTATTACATTATGCGTGAAGCACGTTGTGGAAGCTTAATTAGTTCGGAACTGCTGTAGACAGTTGTGATAATCTTTGTGTAAGCTGTACTATTTGTTGTAGACACGACAAACACTATGCACGACCGGTGCACGACCACCCATCTATGGCTGTGCTGGTGTCTGTTCACATGCATCAACGGACTGATTTAATTGTCATCTGTGAATCGTGTGCATAGTGTCGTGCATATAGCAGTGCTCTAATTAGTTTGACTTTTTAACATGCACTACTACAATTTAAAAAATCACACGCACTACTACTGTGTACTACTACTAGGCGAAACAGTTGGCCTAATTAAACAAGTGGGCCTTGGGACACGAAGGAGCAGCATGATGCCACGATGTGGGTATCTTGGATTAGAGAGTGTCACTTCAGCATTCCGCAGGGGTTGTACTTGTCTCCCATGGTTGCTGGCACACAAAGGTCCCTTCCTGTCCAGTTCGATCGCCATCTCCTCGACCAAGTGAGCTTGGACAAATAAAGTGGTTAACAGACTTTGCCTGATCAGCATAAAATCGTTCTCGGTGCCTTTCAAGCCTACATAGTTCATAATTGATGATCTTCACTCTCTAGATATATGGATGATTTTCTTGCTGTTACAAGAAATAGGAATTGGAACTGAGAGGCACGGGGGAGATTGATCTCCATCCATCGTTGCTAGAAAATATTGGAATTGGAGTTAAGAGGCATGGGAGATACTGAGTTTATTGGTTGGGTATGGTGACATGAAGGTGCCACCACTTTCCCACCGCATTGCATATCTTTTATGTGCGGTAATGTTTTAGCACATGGGTTACACTTCTCTAGTTAGCTTTGATTTGCTATCTCAATCTTTATGTGTAGTAAAACCATATATTCATCATGTCGTAGGCTCTCGTCGGGTGCATGCCTCCAAACCTAAATCAATGGCTATTCTACAAAATTTGGTATGCACCGCAACCACATAGCATGGCTTATGTGGACAAAACCAGCACACAAAGAGGCGAGAGCATGAGGAGGTTTATTACAATCATATTGAGAACTCACCCTAATGGTTCCATTGAATTGAATGGATTGATCTGTTCTACCCTTGTAGGAATCCTCGTTTGATATATGAATCCCTTGAAGGAAATGAGTACAAAATTCCAGTAATTTTATTTTGATAGGAGTGGTGATAATATCGAGGGAAAGTGTATATCTTCACTCATGGAGTTAATACATGTGAGGATTTCTATTATTCATATAATTCAAAACAGGAAGATTGTCTCAATGAAGACCAACCTTCTCACTCTCGGCACATCTACGTCTAGATTCTTCCCTAACTTCTTACATTGAGATGTCGACAACCCTTTCCTGGGAAATCATGTCACATGTTGGCTATGTAAAATCAAACTATAATAGATCATACAGATAAAAAGGAATGGGGGTTTATTAGCTCTCTACACACATCCAGTATAAAGCCTTCCTGAGCCCAGATGTAAAGGGGTGTCATTTTCTCTTTACAATGGGGATGATCCTCGAGTACGTTGCTTGTTTGTGAAGAACATCAGAAGTCGATACTAGAAGAGGTGTGTATCCAATGGGGTTTGATTTGAGCTTCAATAAAACTAGTCGAGAAGGAAAACTTCAGCTGCTTGAAATGTAATTCCAATTGCGTGCAATTCTTGTTGGGAGAAATGAATTCTTGTTTCAATGTCATGCAAGCTAGGTAGGGAAACACCACAACTCTTATATGTGTGCTTTAAATTAATGCTCAACCTAAATGAAACAATTCAAGTGTGGATCTCAATGCAAGATCCTATGGATGAATAGGGCGCCACAGGCATATAAGGTCGATGCTCATTGTTGTTGCATTATGTATCAAGCACACTATGGAAGCTTATTAGTGCGAATTTTTAACATATACAGCTAGACAAAACAATTAGCATAAGCAAGTGGGCCCAATTCCTGTTGAGATGTAATAAATGGAGGAGGTGTGACCAATTACTCTACACAAACCAATTACTCTACAGAGAGGAGGTGTGACCTCATGTCGAGATGTCTAAATGTCAGGTCAGTGAGTGTCAGTTCACCTTATGGCAAGGATTGTACATTTTTCCTGCGGCTGCTAGCTCGCTAAGGTCTCTCTTCCCGTCGGGGCCAATCACCAGCTGAGGTTGGAGACATAAATGATTGTAATAAATGGAGCCTTGTTTCCATAATATTGTACCCAGTGCCTTTCAAGCCTACACAATTCAGAACATACACTCACACACTCTCTAGAGATATGGACGATCTCCCATTGCTAGAAGAAATTTGAATTGGAACTGAGAGACATGGGAGAGATTGATATTATTGCTCGATGAAATTAGAATTGGAGTTGAGAGGCACGGCGGAGACTGGTTTGATTAGTTGGGTATGGTGACTTGAAGGTGCTACGCTGGCCCACCGCATTGCATGACTTTTGTGTGCTTATGAGTACTATTTTAGCACATGGGTTACGCTTCTCAAGTCAGCTTTTATTTTTTTATATTCACCTTTATGCGTAGTAATTAAAATCATATATTCACCACTTCACTTGCTCTCATAGGGTGCATGCCTCCACAGCTAAATCATCAAACAAGCTAAAAATCTAGTATGTAGGGAAACCACATGGCGAGAGCACAAGAGGTTTTATTACAATCATGAGGAGAATTCACCATAATGATTTCACTAATTTGAATGGATTGATCTGTTGTACCATTGTAGGAATCCTCAACCAATATATAAATCCCCTCGACGAAGTGGGGAAGCAAATCTAATTATTTTGTTTTGATAGGGGCAGTTATTGTATCAAGGGAAAGTGTATCTCCAACTATTTAGTAATCATGTCATATCTTGGCTACGGAAAATCAAACTATAACATTTCATATTGATAAAATGGAATGGATTTTATTAGCTCTCTGCCACATTCCGAGCCCCAACGTAAATGGGTGTCATGTTCTCTTTTCAATGGGGCTGATATTCGATCCAGGTTTCCAAAAGAAAAGATTGGTTGTAACTTTTTCTATCGGTAATCCCCAATATGTTGCTTGTTTATTACAAACAGAAGAGGCTGATACCAGAAGAGAAAGTTATCCAACACAAATTTGACTTGAGCTTCAATGAAACTAGTCGAGAAGAAAAGCTTCAACTGCTTGAACTTTAATTTCAGTGGCGCATAATACTTGTTGGGAGAAAGCATTGCTGTCATGCAAGGTAGGTAAGGAAGCGTGCAGCTTGCACAAAGACATTACACAATAATACAGTAAATACTGCTCCCTCCGTCCCATAATATAAGAAAGTTTTTGACACTACACTAAGGTCTAAAACGTTCTTATATAGTGTCAAAAGTGTTCTTATATAGTGTCAAAAGCGTTCTTATATTATGGGACGGAGGGAGTACTATTGTAGTAGGTGAAATATAGTTCTTTTCTTTAAGGGTTACTATGCGAAACAGTTAGAGTGAACAAGTGGCTCCACTTTGTGTTGCCAAAAAAAGACAAAAAAGTGTTGTCTCCGGTGATTAGCTAGCTATCCTGTAGCTCACTCGCTGACAGTTACACTACAAAGTTGAGTCATCTATTTTGAAAATGGATGAAGTAAGAAGATCACATCACACTTTCACACTCCCGAGAAGCCAAACTGACGACACAAAGTAGCAGCAGCTGGCCATGGCAACATGGTGTTTTTGAGGACGCGGCCTCGCGTGGACCCAGGTTCACCCGACTCTGTGTAGATTTTTTATACTACTATTTTAAAAATCCTTATGTTAAAAATCTCTATTTGAAACATGCTTGTTCTGATAAAGTTCACCTCTTATAGATTTTTTATACTACCATTTTAAAAATAATCTTAAGTGGGTGCGCCTAGACCCAGGTTCCAAAAATCCACATTCGAGTAGGTAGTACAACAACAACAACAACAACAACAACAACAACAACAACAACAACAACAACAACAACAACAACAACAACAACAACAAAGCCTTTAGTCCCAAACAAGTGGGGTGAGCTAGAGATGAAACCCATAAGATCTCGCAACCAACTCATGGCTCTGGCACATGGATAGCAAGCTTCCATGCACCCCTGTCCATAGCTAGCTCTTTGGTGGTGCTCCAATCCTTCAGGTCTCTCTTAACGGACTTCTTCCATGTCAAATTCGGTCTACCCCACCCTCTCTTCACATTCTTCGCACGCTTTAGCCGTCCGCTATGCACTAGAGCTTCTGGAGGCCTGCGCTGAATATGCCAAAACCATCTCAGATGATGTTGGACGTTCGAGTAGGTAGTAGATAAAAAAATTACTTTATAAAACAATTTGTCATCCGTGAAGTATTGGTGAAGTCTAGTATCCACTTGGCGAGCGGGTAGCTATCTGATGAAGAACAAAAAGCAATCAACACTCGAGAAATTTTTAAAAAGCAAATGGATGGTCCAGATACTTCCCCCCACCCCGAACCCCCCATCGATTCTCGTCTCCCTCCGACCCCGCGGCGGCGCGCATCTAGGGCTCCGCCGCCGGCCGGACTACATGAGTGAGTCCCTCCCTTTCTCTTCTCCCTCCCTCCGTTCTTCTCTCTACACAAGGCTGGGCCAGAGGCAGAGCGCCGCTGCGCCCGCGAGCGAGCGGAGCAGGCTGAGCAAGCGCGAGCTTGGCCGGCAGCGCGGGATAGCGGGGCTGCTGCTGCTTGCCGGCGGTGTGGCAGTAGCAGGGGCGGGTCCTTGTCGTTTGGCATCTCTTTAGGTGTGGTTTTCCGCTGCAGGAGCAGGAGCTTCAGGAGGCTAACGCGGACGCTTCCATGAGCTTCACGGTAGCACCTTGATTTCCTCCCCCGAATCCCAGGTTATTTCGCCCGCCCCTGAATCCTGGCCTTCCTCTTAACACTAATGCTTGGCAAAGAATGTGCATCTTTGTGGCTTGTCATCTAAATATTGCCGAATTGTTCTTGTTCAAGCTAGATGTAGATGGACAACAAGACACATATGTTAATTTATTTAGCAATAATGTGTGAACATGCTTAGGCTTGGAAGACCACCTTCCTTCCTCCCGATTCTGACAACTCTTTGGGGACTGCGAGTTGCTTGTTTGTTGTCTATGGAGCAGCAAGTAGCTACGGACGTGTTTGCGCACCGTTGGGCACAAGCCAATTCTGCTCGATCCGGTCAAGTCATCGGCCGTTATTTCAAAAGAGCCTGTCATGCTATTGTTGAGCTTCGAGATGGCCGTAGTAGGAAGCCTTCGCTAGATCCACTCATCTTGAGATAATTGGAAACTGTAGCCTGTACATATGATCATTTTCCAATCAAGGTTGCAAGTTATTTGGAATTCTAGGAGCATCGTGTGTACTAATAAACTGAGGAAATACAGGAACACAGAATTATTATAGAAGCCAGTCAAACAGAATAACATTGTCTTCATCAGAAATGCAAGTATTATGCTCCTGTTTTTGTTATTAATCCTTTTTTGGCTTCTTTTTTTACCTTTCATTTCATTAATCATAGTTGTATTACATCCGTCTATCTTTTAATGATTGCAACTTTACTCAACAATTCTTTGTCTTGCTCCCTTTGTTATTTATAGGACATAATGGCGGATATCCAGTTAAGCTGTTACACTATAAAGTCCCATGGAGCCAAAATTGCAAGACTCCACATGTATCACTGGATAATACTTGTCCTCCTTGCTGTCATAGATGGATTGTTGAATATAATTGAGCCTTTTCACCGTTTCGTTGGGAAGGACATGATGAACAACTTGAGATATCCCTTACAGGGCAATACTGTGCCCTTTTGTTCTGTTCCGGTGTGTTCTTGTGCTGCTAATTTTGGAATTTCCATTGTTTACATCATTTTTGTGCCATTCAAAAAGATAGTTCCAATTTTGTAACTCGCGTGATTTGCAGGTCATTGGAATTGTCTTACCCTGTGCCATCTTTGGTGGAATTTACTTCAAGAGGAAGAATTTCTATGATTTGCGCCATGGCATACTGGGAATCTACATATTCTTAGGCATATGAATATGTTGTTATTGTATCTACAAGAAATAATTTGAAACACATATATTTTTGTAGGTATTCTTTATTTGGTGCTCATAACTGTCGTGATTACAGATGCAATTAAGGATGGAGTTGGCCGAGGCTGACGGCAAAGGCATAGTCTAGTTGATGGCAAAGATGCTTTTCTTTGTCGTCTGCTATCATTCGGCTTGACGGCAAATACAGAGTTTGGCTAACAACAAAGCCTTTGTCGTCTGCACGATGAAAAGTTGATGGCAAAGAATTGTTTGCCGACAATCTCTTTGCTGACGGCAAAATCTTTGCCGTCTGTATTCAAGTCTTTGCCTTCTGTGAGCCACAGACGACAAATTACCTGATTTTTGTAGTGATGTCACGTGTTGGTTACCCTTGACAAAAACACTTTCATGACACATTATTTGTCGTCATGCAAGTGGACACTTCCATGATGATAATTTGTGTATTGTCATGGAGCACTTCTACGGCAGCACAAGTATGACTATCTTGTTTCTGTCATAAAATCGTCACGGGTGTACATGCATCACCGAAAATGTAACCTACTGTGACAATCACGTATCATCATGAAAGTTTTTTTTGTAGTGATGCGCGAGGAACGGTTGACATTGTAGCTATTCAAGAAATCATGCGAACTGAGTTTGCCCTAGCGAGCTAGAACCCCTTAGCCCACACCTTTTTGCGTGGCACTGGCTCCCTTCAAGTGGATCGCAGGCCACTCGGGTGGCATCTTTCTTGGGGTGTAGGATGCAACATTTGAGGTGGCGAACATGGATAGGGGGAGTTCTATGTCAGGATGGAGGTGTTCGAATGGGCAATTAATTTCATCTGGGAGATCATCATAGTTTACTGCCCTGCCAATCACAGCTGCTCGAGCACCTTCTTGGACGAGCTTCATCAGAAGATCAATTGCCCAATTGACGATGCTAGTGGGCGGTGACTTCAATCTCATCCGCCACACAAGGGATAAGAATAACAACAACATCAATTTCCCCAAGATGCGGCTCTTCAATGAATGTGTCAAGGACTTGGGCCTTCCCGAGATTGACCGCATTAGGAATATTGCACTTCTTTCGAAGTGGTTGTGGTGTATGCCAACAATGAAGGTGGCGTGTGGTTGGACATTATTAAGGCTAAATACCATCGGGGACAGCCTATGGCATTCTACAATCGCTCCAGAGGGTCCCATTTCTGGTAATGTATCATCCAGCTCCACCCAGTTTTGCGGATTGGCTCATCGATTTCCATCGGCTACGGGTCATCAACACTCTTCTGGTTTGATTGGTGGCTTCGAGGGTAATCGTTTGCGGCCAGATGCCCCGTACTGTTTTCCATCTATGCTGCCCCACAGATATCGGTGGAAGCTGCCATTATTGACTTAGGGAGCCTCGCCGTTGGTCGCTTCTTCGGATCAATTGAACAGGCGGAATCGGGAGATTTGTTAAACTGCATTGCCCTCCACATGCGTAATGTGGAGCCTGACCAAATCTCATGGTGCCTTGCGTAGAATTGTGTGTTCTCGACAATGTCCATATACCATGCCATTTCCGGCTAATCCTGGACCAGTTCCACTCTCCTAGCTTTGGTATGTCTGGGTTCCGCTGAAAATTAGGATCTTCCTATGGCAATGAATTCATGGTCAAGTTCCCTCTGGGTAGAGGTACTAAAGCGTAATGGCCCTGGGGATGGCGTCTGCCCGCTCTGTGATGCGGTAGAAGACTCGAACCACATATTCTTCTCATGTGTGATGGCGCAATTCCTTTAGAGCTGCTTCCGGGAAGTGATGGGCGGTGTGTGGTGCCACACCAACTTCCCGGATCTATACGCCGAATTACAAGCCACACCTGTGGGCTCTCACCACATTATGCGGCTTGGGGTTAGGATTTTGTCTTGGATGTTATGGACTATTCGCAAAAGCTACTGATTGAGCATACTCCCCTTCGACGGTCTACTGATGCACTATACAATGTGGTTTTCTTGCATCTTAGGAAGCCGCTTAGACGTCGCCTGGAGCACGCCATCATCGACTCTATCACCACTGGTCTTTGTTCCATCGCTCTTCTCCTGTCACCACCGTTACCCCCTCCACCTCCCGAGCCAGACTATTCGTGCTTTCCCTATGGTAGGGGTACAATATATAGATTGTGCTCTTTATATGTCCAAAACCCCCATTGGCAGCAGCGAAAATGGCTTTCACTCATTAACTCTTCGGACCTCTCACTACTAGGAAAAGGCATGCTAGTGGTGCACCAGTTTTGCCTTCTAATGGCGCACTACTTGGGCGCCACTAGCATCACGCCATTAGAATTAAATTCTAATGGCGCACCACTGATGCACCATTAGTATCTGGTGTTCTAATGGCGGACCACGTAGTGCGCCATTAGTATTGCCCACAGTGCACCATTAGAATTCTTTTCAGGGGGCCATATGTACCCATGTGCTTTGGCATACTAATGGCGCACCAGTGGCTGATGCGCCATTAGTGTGATTATCACAGTGCGCCATTAGTGTCTTGCGTAGTGCGCCACTAGTATGAATATTAGGGATAATTTATTTTCTTTTCTGATATTTTCACAGGTTATAAAATATATTATTGGACAGAATTTAGACAACACCACACAGCAACAGCAGATTCATCGAATACAATAGAAGATTAGTCTCCGAATACAAATCATCATATTAGTCTCTGAATTCAAAAGACCGAACAAAGATAGAAAATTACAAGTCTCGAGACCGCGAGTAGCTAGTTTGTCTTCACATTACAAGTCGATATCAACCATCTAAACTACCATCACATAGAAGAGAGTTGTGGTCATCACGATGAGCATCATCGCGATCAAACTGGTCTTCATCCGATTCCTCCAACGCTCCCTCCTCTCTCCCGCTAGATAGCGGGCGTATCTAGATTCGGCCTCCGCCCTAGTGGTGTACCCTTTGTAACTGTTACCGCTAAAATGGTGAACCTGTCTCCGACACTCCTCCCGATCGTCGAGACTCAGGAACCTTACCCTTACACCACGACATACGACAAAGATCTCTATGCACAAGCCAAACAACAGACAATACATAAGCAATATGTAAGTATGTAACAAAAGGATCGGAAGATAAAAGCAAGACATTAATAGCATGATTCATGGTCCTACTAATAAATAGCATCGATTACATCTAAGTTGAATGACTGTCCAAACCAAAGAGACATACGAATTCATTAAAGTTTAATTACAACATGAGCCAATCAATGTTTCAGAACTACACATCACTACTTTCGACTTGACTCATCGGACAGGAGCGTGGATGAAGCCGCCGTCTGTCGCGATGGTCATGAAATTGCGGTCGTTGTCACCCTGCATTTGTAGCATTCCATCTATCTCATTGTTGGACGGTCTGAGGAAGAACTGCCCTGACGTATGAAGGACATCTTGATGGATGATGTCCGCAAAGTCCGACTAGCTGCGAAAGAATTCTTGTCTGAGGTCCGCGTCCTGGATTGCCGACAAGTTTGCGGCCCAATCTTTGAGATTATCTGGTAGCAGAAGTTGATGATGGTCCCTTACGATCGCCCGCATGTGATGGAGGGCGTAGTAGGCATCCTTCTGACCGCCAGGCGGCTGCTTGACGCAGCAAAACTTCATATTGTGTGAGAACATGTGCTTGCCGTACTTACGAACAGTCCTGGTGAAGGTGCCTCCAGATCTGGCGTAGCCGGGGAGAACATCATCAAGAACTTTCTTGACATTTGTGTAGTCTATCTTGGAGTTACGGTTCGGGTCGAAATACGTGGCCATGGAATATTTCGGGCTTAAGAGGATGAGTGTGCAATGTGTCACTGCACAGAACACAGAATGTTAGAAAAAAAAGAACAATCGAAATCTAAGAAATCATATGTTACGGGGCGGTTAAGGGATGACTTACTCGGGAAAGTAAGCCACAAGGAAGTTATCCTTATCTGGGTTTGCCAGAATGACGCCTTCAAGGTGTGAACTCGCAACTTGGCGGTCCCCAACGCTGCTCAACTGCTTGGCACGCATGTAGAAGGGGTCGACTATCACGATGTCCGGGGTCTTGTCTCTAATGATCCGCATCTCCATACTCAGCGAAAACAGCCGAACGAAGGTGTAGTGCAGCGGATGAAGGTTAAACATAGCAAACATGTCATCAAACCGCAGGACGATCATACCCCCGATGTCGCCATCCACAAAGCCCTTGCCCTCTGGCACCTTGGCCACGAAAACCGGGTATGCCACATCCTTCTCTCTGAGACGCCGCTTCTCTAAAGAAAGAACACTGTCGTGCAGACTCCGCATAGCACCGGTTGCAGCATTCAGCATATTTGGCGGTAGCATCGCCCTACCCGCCACATGCACCCTCCTCGAGATATCCTTAGGTGAAGGTGGCCCATCCTGAGAACGGATCGTACTCGGTGTCGGCTGGCTCGCACCGGCGCCCTTGTTAGTCTTTCGTTTCTGTCCCTTCTTCTTGATCTCCTGTAATGTGACCGAGTTCTGCTAACAGACCGCCTTCTTGAGCGTGTTGGGGCTGATAATATTTCGCACCTCAGCTATCTGAGGCTCGGTGAAGGCGGGAGCTGGAGGCGTCTCTTGAGAACTGAATGCCAGACGACGCCTATTGCAATTGGATTTCTCCGACGTACCAGCTAGATTGCGGTCGTCTTGGTTGGGTTCTTGAGAAAGAGGCCCGCAGAACTCGTCAGCGTACCCATGTTCGGCAAAGTACTTATCGACTTTGGTAAATGTACCGTCGTCGTTGTCGTCGTCGTTCGGATCCTATGCCATAGGGCTGTCCGGATCCTGTGCCATAGGGATGTCCGACATAGGGATGTCTGGCGGGTCCGGTAGCGTTGCTGCGTTCTTGCCATGGCTTGGCGCCGGCACGACTGGCGGTCTTGTCTGTGTGGTGGTGTCCTCCGCCCCCAAACGAATATGGCTCTTCGGCCAAAGCAGCGGCCAGCTTACGCAGGCGCGGAGGGTCATCTCATCTTCTTCGTCGGCCCCAGCGGGTCGAACCGGAGGTAACAGCTCGTCGCAGCCTCGCAGCACCCGAACCACTTCAACCCTATACATTGTGGGTGGCATCGGATTACCGTGGAACATGCGGTTGCCCGGTTGAACGATTCTGCCCTTGGCAACATCGACCAGCTCGGCGCCCACGAAGTGCAGAAGAATGCAAGGAACGTCGGCGGTGCCCTGCGAAACATGTCTGGGCGTCGGGGATGCCCAATCAAAACAAGGAGATGAAGTCATCGGCCGAGAGGCTTAGTTACCGTGATGCCGCCGAGCTCGGCTAATGTCGAGGCACCGCCAACGGCGGCGGTAATCGACGGAGGGGGCGCTTCTTTGGCGAGGTGCCACCGGCATACACCGGGTGCATTAAGCTCAATGCCGTGCGGCGCCGGAGACACGAATACCGCCTCGCCGGAGACACCAATGGCGCCGCCGCGAGACACCAATGGCGCCGCTGCTGCCAGTCTTGATTCTTGGCCGTGAAGCTGGGAACCGGGGGAGGCCCCTGTTGGCCGCCCGCAATCCACGTCGTCAGCCCATGAATCAACGTAGGCACCATGGCGTTGAGCTTCGTTCCCAGCTGTTGTTCCACTTGCTCTTGGACAAGCTCCGGAATCCGCACCACTTGTGCCTTGAGTGCTTCAACCTCGCGTGTCTAGCTTTGTGAGCTGGCCTTTTTCTCCTTCCGCACACCAGCGGTATAGTATGACCCCCATTTTGTGGACAAGCCTTTGCCGGCCACACGACCAGCTGACGTCGGCTTAGTGAGCTTATTCTTGTTTTTCATTATGTTCAACGCCCTATTTAAAGGGGTGTCGAAAGAGGAGCTCTGAGACGACCCCGCGCTACTGCTTTCAGTTTCCTGCAAAAGGAACGTGAACCATTTAGAAATATTGGGGATTAATTAGAGTGCAACCATATGGAGCTAATTACGCGGGGGTGTATTCCTTGCCAGAACAAGCTCAAGCGCCCTGGTCTTTGGATCCATGGTAAGCTCCTTTGTTATCGGGTCCTCCTTGTACCGGGCCCTGACACAGTTCCTGGTCTGCTTGTTACCGCTGTATTTCTCGAAGTGGGGCGTATAGGCTCCGCCACTCTGTAACCGCCGGGACCGAGTTTGTGTTCCCCTAAGTTCAACTCCCGCATTTCTTTCCCCCACTAACTTGATTTGGAGGTTGCGCTGCTCGAGCACTTGATCTTGAACTCCTTGTACTCATCTTCGCTCATCAAAGGATATTTCGCCTTGATCTTCTCATAACTATCATCTTTATCAATCATTCTCTTCACCGTGCTTCTCCAAGTAGACAGGGCCGTGCTCATCTACGTGAGGGTGGCACTGTTCACTTTATTCCCTGAGAGGCGTGTGTTTTCAAATTCGGCGGGGAACTTGTATCGTTCGTGCAGCTTCGTGAAGAGGAGGTTGCGCAAATTCCCGTGGTCCTTATTCCTAAGGTTATCGGTGTTGATCGAGACGGTGCTCCGGAGAATGCACCCGAGCTGAACCGAGTACCCCTTGACTATATGTTTGGGCTCCATTGGATTCCCGTCGGAGTCCACTTGAGTGAATTCCTCCTTGACGGTGCGGAGCGCATTCGGACGCCAGTCCTTCCTTTGCTTCTTCGATTGGCTGCCATCTGTTTGTGCGCCGCCATCATCAGTGGTGGCATCCTCGGCGGCACCATTAGTGGTGTCAGCCCCGACGCCACTAGGGGTTGTGTAATCAGGATCGGTGTTTTCCGCGGCATCCTCATAGCGGTGAGGTTGTTCCTCCATCTCCTGGGACAGCTCCCAGAATTGCTTGCCGCCCGAACCACCGGCCTCATCGTTGTGGGCCATGTTTCCCTCTAAATAGGAAAAAAGTTTGGTCAAAAAGTTGGTTATTGTCAAGGAACAAGATCATGGTCTCATCATTTAGGGTTTATCGACACCGAGGCACCCTAAAAGCCTAAGCTTTCATCATTTAGGGTTTGTCGATGCCGAGGCACCCTAAAAGCCTAAGCGTACATCATTTAGGTTCTCATCGACACCGAGGCATCCGGGGCAGCCAAGTTAAGTTTTCATTATTTAGGGTTTATCAATGCCGAGGCACCCTAGGTTGGGCCTAATCACTTGGCACTAAATACTTGGCTCTATTGCCACCTATGTTGGGTTTATCATCTAGGGTTTATCGATGCTAAGGAGAATTCTAAGTTGGGCCTAATCACTTGGCTCTATTGCCACCTATGGTTTGATGCAGCAAGAATAAAGGGGCAGTTGATCCTACTTAATTAAGTACTAAGATACCCCGGCCCATGCAGTAGTCGCAAGTACCACATATGTCCTATTTTTAGCAAAGTCATGCTAAAATTCACGGAAAATTTCAGCATGACCTTTGCTGAAAAATAGGACATATGGAGTACCCGAATTTGCCGGAACGGAAGTTAATCAACATTCCGGCAAACTCAAAGGCTGGAACGGAAGTTAATCAAGTTGACAAAATTCCCAAGTAGTACAGCAGCAGCATCACAAGTAGTACCAATGAACATATAGTCCAGCAAGTTGAAAAAGCTGAAGTTCTCAGCATGAAGAATCACACAACACAGCACCTACATTATGATGATACATTTGGAGATTGCACATACAGTTTTCACATAAGCGTAATTTTTCTGGAAATTGCACATATAGTTTTGATAGCACAGCACCTATGACAGCACATACAGTTTTTCACATTTGTAGATTGCACATACAGTTTTCACATAGAGCAATGTTCTTTTCATTTCACCTTCCATTTTTTTGCAATTCAACTCACTTCCTTTACTTATAGTTACTGCTCCCAAATGAAATGACACTTTGACATGGCTGCAATTTTCAGTGTCTACTTATCTGCAATTTTTCTGTGTCTGCTTAGGAGAAATAGGTTTCAAACTTCAGCTTGTTTTGTATAAGGAGACTAAAAAACTATCTAAGGAGTTCTTCAAGTTCAAGTTACAGCCTGCATGACATTTTCCTACACAATGCTTGTTGTAAATAATTACTTAAAGTAAACACTTTTTTATCTCGGCTTACTTGCTACCCTGTCTATTTCTTCTATGCTATCCTTATACTCTGCTTAAGGACAGATACTACTTGTCTTGGCAACATACAGCAAATTGACCTGGTTGTGTTCTATGCTATTATGCTACTTGTCTTCCACGCTATCCTTATACTCTACAAATTGACCTGGTTGGAATTCATACAGCAACAGTAATAGTTAACTAAACTTCTTTTGCATGCATTTATCACTCCAGAAAACTTTCAGTAACAAGTGAGAAGCATCTGCATTTTCTTAGTGAACTTTTGAGTGCATTTATCACTTGTTGGAGTATGCTACAGCTTCTGCAAATCACGGACTCCTTTAGTTTACATCTCAGTTTTAGCAAATACGAGGGGGAAGGAGGGAAGAGGGAGAGGTGAGGAATCACTGTGGGATAACGGCAGCTGCCGTGGGAGGACGCCGTGTGAGGAGGAGCAGCGGCGGCGCTGTCGAGGAGGCGGCGTCGAGGAGGAGGAGGAGGAGGCGCTGTCGAGGAGGTGGCGCGAGGAGGAGGCGGCGCCGAGGAGGAGGCGGTGGAGGCGGGCAGCGGAGGGTTCGGCGGCTGGGCCTTGCCACGGCGCGCGTGCGTCAGCGGTGGCGGCGGCTAGGAACCCTAGCTGTCGCGCTTCGGGAGGGAGGTTGACGCAGCGGGCCGCGGAGGAGGGGGACGGCGAGGAGCGGGCGCGCGCGGGGGGGGTGCTCGGCTCGGGACGGCGAGGAGGTGGCGCTTCGGCTCGGGGACGGCGAAGGAGGCGAGGGGGATGGCGAACACGGGGGGCAGCAGGAGAGATTAGAGAGATTGGGGATTTAGTGTGGGGGGAAACTTTCTAATGGCGCACCAGCTCTTGGTGCGCCATAAGTACGACTATTCTAATGGCGCACCAGCTCTCGGTGCGCCATTAGAATTTTGTTCTAATCTAGCCCACTAGCCGTATCTACCACCTAACCCTATCTACAACAGAACCCACACACTAGCCCGACTGGTCAGCACGCAGCACACACACCAGGAGGTCCTGGGTACGGTTCGATTCCCAGGCTCTTCAATATTTTTTTTATGCATTTTAAATGTTGTTCTTTATATTTATTTGTGTTTAAATATGTTCAAACTTGTTACTTGAAAATATCATCGGCGGCGGCTGTGGAGCGGGGGAGGGTGCGGGGATCGAGATCGAGATGGAGGGGGAATCGAGATCGAGATGGAGGGGGATCGAGATCAAGTGTCCTCATGAATTCAAAAAGTTCCCATGAAATTTCAAAATATTCATGATATCAAAAAGTGCCCATGAAATACAATCGAGAAATGAAGACTACGATTTAAATACAATCGATCTTAGCTAGCTATCTGTTCACAATCTTCTTGCCCTTCTTTTTCGCAAATGGAGTTCTTCTGTGGAACGGGTGTCCTCTAGGTAGGGTGGTCCTGCTTCTTTATGTGGTGTGTGCTGCTACTTCATCGTCATCGTCATGTTCGATCTTCGGGTCGCCGTACTTGTCGAAGTCTTACTCATTGGCTACTCCATCCATTCCTATGATCTTCCTTTTGCCTCTCCTCACGACAACACGACTGGGCTTTGACGGGTCGGTAATGAAGAAGCATTGGTCCACTTGGGAAGCCAGTACCCATTGCTCATTTTTCGCGGTGACGTTTGCGCCCGCGGTCTTGGATTTGGCTTCGGGTATAACCATGGTGGTGAAATATCGGTCTCCTTTTAGGACGCTCTTGGCCCATCTGACACGGAACATCGGCACCTTCTCTCCAACGTAGCTCAGCTCCCAGATCTCCTCGATCCTTCCGTAGTATCTGTCCTTGTCCTTACCGGTGTAGGATTCCATCGTTACCCCGGAGTTCTGATAACCATCGCTCTTCATGTCCTTGTCCTCGGTGTAGAATGTGTAGCCATTGATATCGTACGCCTCATAGGTCATCAGGTTGTGCTCGGCGCCCTGTGACAAGGCGAATGTGAGTTCTTCTTCCGCGGAAGAATCTTCATGTAAAGGGTACGACAGAAGCTTCTGCTTGAACCAACGCGTGAAACATGAGTTGTGCTCTTTGAGTATACCTCCGTCCGTCCTCTGTTGGCCTCGGTCATTGTATGTCTTCTCAATAAAGTTTTTGTGCTCTATCACCCAAGGATCGACCACGTCTATGTGTTGTAGCGCGACTAGGTTTGCTCTTTCAAAGTCGGCGAGTCGACCCTCGGAGTCGACATGCATTTCACGGTGACCCTCACGGTGACCCCATCCAGCGAGCCTATCGAGGTGCCTATTGACAGGCAGACCAACGGGGTTCTCGATGCCTAGATAATTCGTGCAGTAGGAGATGCACTCTTGATCGAAAAGCCCCAGCTATACTTCCCTCTGGACGTGACATGTTGCGAACGTATCCTTTGATGACACCATTCATCCTTTCGAACAGCATCATGCTGTGCAGGAACGTCGGCCCGAGTTGGATGATATCCTCCACGATATGGACCAGCAGATGCACCATAACGTCGAAGAATGCGGGCGGGAAGTACATCTCAAGCTCGCATAGTATCACCACGATCTCTTCCTGTAGTCTTCTGAGTTGCCTCACGCCAATCGACTTCCGAGAGATGATGTCGAAAAAGTTGCATAGGCCAAATAGGGTTTCACGGACGTGCGCGTCAATGATCCCACGGATTGCAACTGGAAGTATCTGCGTTATCAGCATGTGACAGTCGTGAGACTTCATCCCGCTGAACTTCTGCTTCGCTGGGTCTAGGTATCTGCTTATCTTCCCCGCGTAATTGTAAGGAAGTTTTACTCCTAGGAGGCAGGTGAAAAACTGCTCGATCTCCTCCTGACTTAGAGTGAAGCACGCGGGAGGGTAGTCATTTCCGGTCTTCTTGGCCTTTTTGCCTTTGCGACGACTTTCTGTGTCCTGCTTCGCCTCATCATCATCATCATCATCATCATCATCATTAGCGTGAAGCTCCTGCCTGATTCCCATTGATTTCAAGTCTGCCCTTGCTTTCGGCCCATCTTTGGTCCTCTCGGCATGTTGAGCAGGGTACCAAGCAGACTCGCACACGTTCTTCGTGATATGCATGACATCAAGGCTGTGAGGCACACGGTGGATCTTCCAGTACGGCAAGTCCCAGAAAACAGACCTCGTTTTCCATACCTTCAGCAGCGGCTCTGGCGCCTTTCGCTTCTTTCCTGGCTCTGGCGCCTTTTTCTTCTTTCCCGGCAGTGGGCAGTCTTCCCAATTTTTCAATAGCTCGTCTATTTACTCGCCGCTCCTCGTACACGGGCGTTTTCGGGGTTCAGTTTCACCATCGAACAGATCCTTGCGTTTCCTCCACGGGTCATCGTCGCGAAGCCACCTTCGATGTCCCATGAACACGGTTTTCGAAGACCCGGGATCTCTATCTAGCTGGCGATACATTGTGTCATCCATGCACCTTACGTATCCGTAAAATCCGTGGACTACCTGCCCGCGAGATATCCGTAATCGAGATAGTCGTGCACCGTCGTGAGCAAGTCACGGCTCTCATAGGGAAATATTCTTTCTCTGCGGCGTCCCCACGTATTGGCTGGCGTTTTCCACAGCGTGTCTAGCTCCTCCTTCAAAGCCCCAGATCTGATTGATGTCGTTCCTGGTTGTTTCGCCCTTCAATTAGCATACTCATGTGAATGTACTTCCTCTTCATGCACAACCGGGGAAGGTTGTACATCCACACAAACACAGGCCAGTGCTATGTGTGCTTCTCGGCTGCCAAACGGATTGACTCCATCCGTGCTCGCGCCCAAGACGATGTTCCTTGGATCCTTCCCAAATTCGGGTCTTTGAAGTTCAACGCTTGCCACCGCTCGCATCCTTAGGGTGACTCAGCATCTTGTCTTTTTATTTATCTCCGGATCATTTCCGTCATCTTCCCGCTTCTTCTCCTCCCTATCCGGCGTGCCAACGTAGGAGCTTTGCTACCTTAGGGTCCGCGAAATACCGCTATGACGAGGAGTGATCGGAAAGTACCACACCGATTTTCGAGGAGCATTCTTCCTCTTCTTGTATCGAGTGACGCCGCACACCGGACATATGGTAGACTCCGCGTGCTCGTCCCGATAAATGATACAATTGTTCATGCACACATGGTATTTCACGTGCGGTAAATCCAGAGGACACATGATTTTCTTCGCCTCCTCGAAACTGGTCGGGCACTTGTTCCCCTTGGGAAGACGTCCGTGCCAGAATAACATGTTCTCGTCGAAACATGCGTCGGTCATTTTGTGTTTTACCTTCATCTCCAGAGCCATGAGCGTTACTTTCAGGCGGGTATCCTCGGGCCTGCATCCTTCATACAATGGAGTAACCGCGTCTATCTCCAGTTGATCCAGCTTGCCTTTCTCTCGGGCGGCAGCTCTTGCGTTATCCGTCTGCTTGAGAAGCAGCTCTTGAATATGAGGGTACTGCACCCAGCCTCCATCGTCGTCTGCTCCGGCATCTTCATCTTCATGATCATGCCCTTCGTCTTGATCTTCCCCATCATCATTTACGACATCTTCTACGTGATGACTGTGTACAGCATCACCGTCGTGATCATGTCCTGGAGATTCTTCGTCTTCTCGCCCGCCATCGCCGCGGTGGTACTTGTCTTGTTGCCCTTCCTCATTTCTTGCCCGGCCCCCATGGACGACTTCATAGTCATCTTCATCACCTTGCCACCGATAGCCATCCATGAAACCATGCAAGAGCAGGTGGTCCCGCACCTGCCCGGAATCCGGGTCCGCAATAAGGCTCTTCAGCTTGCATCTTCGACACGGACATCTTATCTCCGTCTCGTTCTTTTGAAGCATCTCGGCCTTCGCGAGCTCAAAACCTATTCATGATGCCTTCACCATCGTGCGGACCATGGTCGCTCATGGTAGAGCAAAAGGATATTTTAGAACCAAGAAAAATTTGGCATGACCTTCCTAAAAATAGGACAAAAAAGAATGCATAGTGCCAAAATTCTCTTGAAACGGAAATGAATCAAAACATTCCGGCAAAATATTGGCAACTATCGCATTTCAAATACCGGTAGCTTCAAACACAATCATATATGCAACACCACAAACACATGCAACACCACAAACATACATAGATCTAGCTAGGCCACAAAAAGTGCATGTGCACGTTGTTGGAGCGAGCTAGGGAGAAAAAAAGTAGATCTACATCATGAAGATAGCTTTCCCCTTACTTACATATCAAAAAAAAAGGTAATTTCACCACTTAATTTTGATGAATTTATGGTGGAAATGAGGTGAGGAGGAGGAGGAGGCAGCCGAGACAAGCTTGGAGGAGGAGGTGGAGAGAATGAAGTGGGGAAAGTGAGTGGGTAGGTGGGCTGTCCAAAATATCTTGTTGGTCCCAGGTTACTAATGGCGCACCACCACATAATGCGCCATTAGTAACCAGGGTTACTAATGGCGCACCTGCAGGTGGTGCGCCATTAGTACTTTTTGCAGAAAAGTAAAAAAACATATGTATACTAATGGCGCACGGTGTCACAGTGCGCCATTAGTAGTTTAAACTACTAATGGCGCACTGTGATACGGTGCGCCATTAGTAGGTTCGCAAAAAAGTAAAAAAAATATATACTAATGGCGCACTGGCCTGGCCGTGCGCCATTACTAGTTCTAACTAGTAATGGCGCACTTTGTCTCCATGCGCCATTAGTTTGTATGGGAAAATGAGAAAAAAAATCGACAGTAGTGGCGCACCGTGAGGCTGGTGCGCCGTTAGTGTCTGCCACACTAATGGCGTACCTGAAGGCAGTGCGCCATTAGTATATTGTAGTGGCGCACTGTCTACCTGGTGCGCCATTAGAATCAGTCCTATAGCCCTTGTCCTAGTAGTGTCTTCATCTTACTCATTGCAGTGAGTGGCACGAAGGGAGCCCAGCTGAACCAGCCACTCAGCACACACACCATCTATGCTGACTCGTACACCACGGACGACATCCTTTCCCTGGATCTTTTCCTACTTAATCTGCTGCTTGACCAAGAAACATGTGAACCTAAGGCCGCCCTGCACAGCATTTACTCTATGATATATATTGTTAGTTTCGTGTTCTCAAGGCTTTACCGCGACATCACAACTAGTGTGACGATGCTATTCATGAACATTTCACATCAGTGCAGAAACACAATGTCAAACCTTGAAACGCCCTACAACCTTCTCATCCATTCACTGCTTCCAATGTTCACTGCTTCCAACGTGGGGCTGGTGTTGCCGCGACTGCTTGGTGGCCGGAGTTGCTGGCTATCATGGGCAGGCCCCGTGGTAATGGGGCGGTGACCACCTCGTCCGGATGCGTGTGTCGGCAGCGGGCCAACATTGCGGATTGGCCGCTAAGCAAGGAGTTTGAGCTTTTCTAAAAAGATATTGGTGCCTTCTCGCTACCAACTACAATGGCATATTGTCATCCCTTTTCGTGTGTCCATAGCCTCAAGTAGGGATGTGTGTGCCTCACCTCAGAGAGTGCTAGAGTACTAGCTGGCAGAGATTGTACTCATCTTGGGGCGCTACTTGACCGCAAAGGTCTCACCCCTCCCGGCCCAATTGCCATGTCCTCCACCGGTTGAGGTCGCAAAGATGAATCCGGTTAACACAACATGCCCCCTTGGTGTAAAACAATTCCCAGTGCCTTTCAAGCCGACGCAATTTGTATAAATAGAACGGAGGCTTTCCAATCTCTGATTATATGGACAATCTATATTCATCATTGCTAGTGAAACAAGACTCGGAGCCGAGACTCTAGAAAGACCGCTATATATCGATTGGGTATGTCTGACATGAAGGTGCGTTGTTGGCCCACCTGCTTTACATTGTTTGTATGCGCTTCTAGTACTATGTTAGCACCCACATGGCATGCTCTTAACTAACAAGCTTCAATTTGCTATCTTCACCTTTGTGTTATAAACCGAAGTAACCGCATAAAACCATCATATTTGAGGCTAAGCTAACTGACTGGTACAACTTTTCAGACAACTCATAGTGAACCTCCACTTTTCCGTCTAATGAATAACACATATCACCAATCATTTGATAACCTTGCAAAAACAATGAAACTAACTCGTTGGGCCCACCTGTAATGCCAACGTGGCGTGCTTGTGTGGACAATATGCTGGAGTGGGCATAGGTCCCACTTGTCAATGATTCAAGTGTTTATCTTCTCCCTTCATTTTTCTCATGGGCATTTTAGCAAGTAGGTTACATGCGTCACCCGGAAATCTCGATTGTTCTTCGCCATCGGTGCCCTTCTCTCATGACGGACCAAGTTTGTCGCCAGCCGCGAGTGCACCACTCGAGCTCGCCTCTTTACCCCCTGTAGCAATGACCGCGACAGCCTCCGACATGGAGTTCCCACGCCTCCTGCAGCAGCTGGTTACACCTGGCAGGGCGGCAGTGGGAGCTCCGTCGAGGTCTCGCCGTCCTCATCCGGTGCATCGCTCCTTGGCGCGTGAAGTGGTTCGTTGTGGACGTTGACTCTGACTCGTATGGCTCGATGCAGGTGGAACTTGGGTGCGGCACCATACCTTGGACTCGTATGACACGGTGCATGTGGAGCTCGGCTGCGCTCGTTGTAGCTCATGCCCATGTTATATCCACATGCACGCCCTGTCCCTTCTCGCAAGCGAGCTCGACATGCGGCAAAGAGACAGAGGAGCTACGGGCATCCCGCTCCCAGCGGTGGGGGCAACACCGTCCCTGGTCTCGTCAGTGCACCGGCTGCATCCACGTTGTGCGAGTTAATTGCAGAAAACCACCGCATTGACACTTAGGTATGCGGAATACACCGGTTTAGGAATTTGTGTCTAAAACCACTGATTCTTGCCTTAATCGTTTGTAAAAAGCACTGTCCGTCTTGTTGGGCATTTAATCTTGATTATTGTAGGTGGGTCTTGCTTTTGTCGACGTGGCATAAGATGATGTTTGGTCTAATATTACATAGTAGTCCCTAGAATTTTACATACCATTTTTTAATATTAAAAAAAAAGCAATCCGCTGGATGTTTCTTCGGTCAATGCGCACGAAATCACACACAGGCACACAGATAGCGCATGCAACAGCTAGGGTTCTTGCCACCGTCGGCCAAGACCAGCAGCCGCCGCGGGCCTCCGCCGGCCAAGACCACCAGTAGCAGCAGGCCACCAACGCCGTCCAAGACCACCAACGCGGCGTTTCCTTCCCCAACTCCGCGGTTCGCTATCAGTACAGCCGAAGGGAACAAGTGCAGTGGCTCGTAGCCAGTCGGCTTGCCGATGCCCAGCAGAAGGACCTTAACCGACTGCATCGTAGCCAGCCTCCCGACGGCGGCTCCTAGTGTCGAGAAGGGCGAAGCGATGGCCTGGACGCCGCCTCCTAGTCTCGGAGTGTTGACACCAGATTTTGGCACGGTCAAAACTTAATTAAGCTGGCCTCAAATGGAAAAATGCTACACATGAGAAAGTTCCATATCGTCAAAATAATAAGCTTTGATTTTTCGATCATCACCATCCGATCTCATGTAAACGTCTGAAACTATGCTCACAGTATTAAGATTTTGTATTCAGAGTATTTTTCGGCCAAATATGCCTCCAAGACGGCCTCCTATGAGAAAATGTTCTACATGGATTGTCTTCGTATCGTCAAAACGATCGATTTTGATATAAAGATCGTCTCAATCGAAGTTTGTGTGCAAAAGTTTTAGTCAAAATGGTGTTGTGTAGAAGTCTACCCGGGAAATTCTGGACAAACTTCCGGGAACCCCCAAAAAGTTCCGGGCTAAACCGATACTTTGAACCGATGCACGCAAAAAACTGCAGTTTCGATATTTTTGGCAGATTTGTGGGCCGAAGAACAGTATCAAACGACCTCGGATGAAAAAGTGTTTAACAGATGAATTTTTCTTCATTTCGAGGAGAACAACTCTGCTTTTGGGACCACCACGATCCGAATTCATATGCAACCTGCAAGATCAGTGCAAGAGGGTTACTTGATGTAATTGTGGCCTGGAAGTTTCGGGGCGGACCAGATGTTTCGGCCCTCCTAGTACGAATTAGGTTGCCTTTTGATGTTTTGGATGTGATTTAAGTCGTTTTCTTGGACGGGAAGTCCAGCCGCCTCATATATACATAAGAGCTGATGGCCGATTGGACAACACAAAATCGGATAAATCAATCTATCATACAACGCTTCACCAAGGGCGTCCCAACGGTTGCACCGACTCATGAGCTGCTACAGTATCGCCCCTTTGGGCCGTAGCGCAGTGGCCCGTGGTCCACGCCGCCACCCTGGTTGTCCCTGTGGCTGCACCTATCCGCTTGGTAACGCTGCGTCGCCCCTTCGGACTTATTCAGGACTTCGGACTTACTTTTAATACTTATTTCTTCTTATCTTGCATTAGTACAAGTAATTGTTAAAAGTAAGCCCCACTTTTTCCTTCCTTTTACTCTTTAGTACTTCTCATTTTCTTTATTTTAAGTTTTTGTTGTGCTATCGTAAAAAGGGGGAAATCATGAATTTTTTATTTATTTTTTGCGTGTTTTTTGCTTCCACAAGAAGCACATATTTGCTTCTTATGGAGGCACAGATTTTCTTCCATGAGAAGCACAGTGCTTCTCGGAAAGGGAAAAAATCTCGAATTTTTTTTCTTTTTTGCATGAGTTTTTTTTGTTTCCACAAGAAGCACAGATTCGCTTCTCGGAAAAAGGGAACATCGTGATTTTTTGTGCTTCCACGAGAAGTACAAATTTGCATCTCGTGGAGAGATAGATATATGTGCTTCTCAAAAAGGGAAAAACGTGGCGGAAAACCATGCTTCCGGCTACAACCTTTCCTTCCGGGTTTTTTTCTGAAAAAATAATTCAAAACTTACTAACATGGAATGTAGGTTTGAATATCTCGATGCGAGAAATGCAATGGTGAATACGGTTCAGAATTTGGACGTATGGTTGAAGAGATAAAAATATTTTGGAAATAAATGAATATACGAAAAAAAAACTCTCATATTGCGACAATCACATTGAGTGTGCCCCTTGTAAAGGGTACCCCGTAAAGGGTGATTTGCGATTAAAAAGAATTGGTGGAAGTGACCTTAGTAAAGGGTACCCGTCACTAGTGATTTCGTTATATCTTCCGCTGCCCTAGGAAGGAAGCCCATCAACACATAAGATGTGGCCCAGTCTGTGACATACGATGAGAATATTGAAGGAGGACGCGACCCAAAGCTTTAAATACGAGATGTTTTTTTCTTTTGCTAACAGACCATCCCGATTGCCAGACCTAGCCAGCCGCCGCCTCCCAAAAAGCTAGGGTTCTCTGCTTCCCGCCGGTGCCGGCGCCGGTCCGCCCCGTCTCCAGTGATGTTAGGGCTATGGGGGCGGAGTGGATCTCGGCCCTTGCCGGTGGGAGGGCTCCGCTTTTAGAACTACTTTCGAGATTTGTTAGGGTTTGTGTCCTGCTCGGGAAAGCGAGACGGCGCCGGCTCCCTGAAGATGGAATAAAGGTCTCCCTGCCTAGCCCTCGTTCCGGTGACGCATCTAGCATTGTCGGTGGGCGTGTGGAGGTGTGTCTCCCGCGGATCTATCTTTGGTGGATTTGCTCGGATATGTTTGCTGCTCGTCTTCGTTCGTGTGTCTTCAGGTTGGATCCTTCCGATATACACTCTTCATCCGTAGTGGTTGCGGTTCTGATGCGTTGGTTCTATGGGACCTTAGCACGACGACTTCCCAACTGTCTACTACAACAAGGTTTGCCTGGCTCCGGCGATGAAGGGGCGATGACAGCGGCACGCCTTCGGCTTGCTTCAGTGCTTGTATTCATCGCTAGGTGGTCTACGGATTTGGATGTAATTTTTATTATTTCTAGTGTTCGTTGTACTACCATGATTGAAAATGAATAGAATGAGAGTTTTTCTTGCAAAAAAAAAAAAATACGAGACGCTTTCAGCGGTGAATCGCTATTTGTAGACCGTGGGTTGTACGAAATATTTTTGAAGGGGGGGGGGGGGGTCTGCAAAATTACTTGACGGTCCAAAAATATCACTTTTTTTAACAAGATCTGCCAACTGGAAAACGTTGGTTGAATAGTTGGAGGGCCATTTTGTATGGCAAAGCAGAATTCTCAGGAATCTGCGTTTGTGGCGAGAAGAACAGAAGCACATAGACTATCCATATTGTCATCTTCTTTCGTGCGTCTGCAGCTCATATCGTTATGTGCATGTCACGCCCAGGTCAGAAAATGACTATGTACTAAACAGCACAGATTATCCTTGTCACCAGCAGCTACTGGACTACAAAGGTCTCTTCTCGCCCGGACCAATTGCCACGTCCTTGACGGGCGAGGCCGGAGAGATAAAACTGATTAACCAAATCTACCGAATTGCCGTAAAACAACTTCCGATGCCTTTCAAGCCTACACATTTTTGTGTAAATATAGCGGACGCTTACCGCTCTCTCGATATATGGAGTTATGGACCATCTATGTTCATCATTGCTAGAGAAAACTGAAACTGAAACTGAGAGGCTCCGCGGATACCAATATTTATCCATTGGGTATTTGTGACATGAAGGTGTGTTGTTGGCCCACTGCATCACATGGCTCGTGTCTGCTTCTAGTACCATGTTAGCACATGGGATGCCCTTCTATAGTCAGCTTTGATTTTCTACTTTTACCTTTATGTGTGACTAGCAAAAGGGCCCGTGCGTTGCAACGGGAAAAACATTACATTACATGCCCCTAACACAATAACACATGGCCTAAGACTCAGCCCTTCATTGGTTGCACACACTCTATTTCAACATGACACCCCGCCTGTGTCGCCGCTCATTCTCCTTCCCGCCCTTGCTGGCAGTGAATGATCACTGATCACAAGACGACTTAATGTGTTAAGTTCGAAAACAGTAAGTTCGACCACCATTTAAGCAGCAAGGATATCCTAGATGACACCCTTCTTGCCCACAATGACGTGGATGGATCCTATCCGTGCTCCATCCCTGCCCCGCCGTTAAGCCTGGTCAGCAACGGTCACCGTACGTGTTGGCCCTATACAGCAGGGCACGGCAGTCTTGTTGTCGAGAATGTCCTCCAGGCATCGGTCAAGCCTTCTCCTCTTCCCAGTGATTCGGCCTAGGGGAGCACATGAGTGTCATGTGACATCATGCAGCTGTCCTTGCCGAGGCCCAGCTGCGAGCATCCAATTTAGTACATTGCTCATTCGTTGCCACAGGTTGATTTTTATTTTATTATTAGGCCATGGAGAATTTTGCACAATGCATTCTCTAAATATTTCAAAGAGCATGAAACTGGTAATTTAATAATTGACATCACATTACCAGGCATACACAACCGAGGGCCAAGTGACTTGAGTTTTGCCAATTATTGCCATGTAGAAGAACCCTGTTATTTTTTGTATCCTCCTATAACGGCTTGCCCTTCCTTTTAAAAAAATCAATATGGATTTATCTCTGTCTATCAGTTATTAGAAAGATATGAGTTTCTACCAGATTATGTGCAATCTGGATGCATGTGACAACATTATAGCAAAACTGGCAAACCAACAAAAGGACAGAAGGAGGAGGATAATATGACATTTAGGCATGTCACAACACTGAGATTAACAACATCCTTTCCATGCCAGAGAAATTAAGAATGTGCTAAACACAATTAACATAAACTGCTTTATTGCAAGGTACTCCCTCCGCCCGAAAATACTTGTCATCAAAATGGATAAAAATGAATGTATCTAGAACTAATATACATCTAGAAACATCCCCTTTTATTCATTTTTATGACAAGTATTTTCGAACGGAGGGGGTAGTCACCAACACAATATGGTGTTGCTGTTGATGGTCTTCGGTTCTCGCTCTACATTGTCGCTCCCCAGCAAACACCCACGGCAGATACACTTGCTATAATCGCTCGCCAAGCAAACACTTGCGGCAGAAACACTTGCAATAATCGCTTGCCTGCAAACAACCAAAGAGGCGCTCTGTGCAAGTTATATTAGATAACTTTGTGTGGGTAACCTTGTCAGAGATGAAAGCCCATTCCAATTCATCAGTAAAAAGTTGCATTTCTTTCGGAACTCGCCCAGAAAAACTGAAAGTGTCGAGGAACAAAATGGTAGCAAGATTACCAAACTGTCACCCCACAACTCCGTGATTAACACACAACAACATGTATACATCATGTTGTATGTGCATTATTCATAGAGCTAAATGATATATATATACAAAATACAGACACTCTAAGTTTCACATAGATTAACATTCCATCATGGCTTTCAAAGGAAATCTAAGCAAATTTGATAGAACTCACTGTCAAATCTATGAAGCACAATCTTCCATTTTTGCAGTTCAGTATCAAGTACCAAAATCTGAAACTAAAATGATTGGACTCACATATCCAACTTTTTCTGTAAACAACTGACATGCACCCCATCTACAGACACTCTTAAGTTCCACGTAGATTAACATTCTAGCAGGGTTTTCAAAGGAAAACTAAGTAAATTTGATAAAACTCACTGTCAAATCTATGAAGCGCAATCTTCCATTTTTGTAGTTCAGTATCAAGTACCAGAACCTGAAACTAAAATGACTAATATTTTGCAATTCAGATGTAAATGAAGTTGTATTTTTATCCAACCATTTAATAAAATATGTCTAATATTATTATCGGGAATTATAATGCACGGATGTGTCTGCTCGTCCTTTCAAGCGCGATAGGCGCCACACCATTTAATGTGTGAGACCGGCCGCACATGTGATGATGATCCGATTGCTTGCTACTGTCATATCCTCCGTGGGTGATGTCGTGTAAGTCGTGCGTTAGGCCATCCCATTATTTTTTTTGAACAACACAAAATCTTGATCGACCTCGATCTAAGTTTCTTTTCTAGTGCAAAGGCATCTAATTTTGTAAGTGCTCACGTTATGCTCAATTTGTGTGCACGGTTCCATGAAAAAAATAATACTTGTACGCATGTTTTTATATATTCCTGATAGATCAGACCGGCCGCTCATGTGTGATGATCCTATTGCATGCTACTGTCGTGTTCGCCATGGGTGATGCTCTGTAAGTCGCGCCTTAGTGCATCCATTAGTTTTTTGAATTTTCATCGAAATTCATGTTTGTATGCGAAAGATTAAAAGGAAGACAAACTACATGCAAAAAACCAAATTGTTTTTCGCTAGATTTTTGTATTTTTTTACTTTAATGAAATTTGGCATGTACTTGGATTTTCATATTTTTCAGGTTTATTATCTTCTTCTTTTTTGGTGGCGACATTGCTCTAGTCGCACACATACATTTGTTCCTACTTTTGTCGATGTACAAACGACATTTTTCCTACCAAATATTGGATGTACACATGAACTTTTTCAAACCAGCTACCAATGCAGCACCATCCCAGGCCGTACCCACAATCGTGTTTTATTAGAGAATCCAATCAGCTTTAATTAAGAGCCATGCATGAGGTGGCTGCGCGGCTGGGCCAGGGAGGCTGGTCTTGGGCGCGAGCGCTGTGCTGGGCCTTGGAGGGTCACGCGGCCCACACGAGCGAGCAGGGGAGGCTTGGTCGTCGTTCTCCTCGAACCAGGGCATAGGCAGGAGGTGGCTTGGGGCGGCGCTGGAGGCAAACTCCGACGGGGACGGCAAGGGGCGGTGCAGATCCAACGCGGGAGTGGTGGGGATGGGTTTCCCGCGGCCAGATCCGAGCATGGACGACTCGTGGCGGCGGCTGTGGAGTTCCTGGCGGCCTGAAGAAAGAGAGATGTGATGAAGAGTGATGAAGAAGGAGGAGAGAGAGATGCGCTGCTCTGCTGGTCCGGCGAGGGACCGCTCGTCGGCGGCGAGGCGAGGTAGAGAAGGTCCGGCCGACGCGGTCGGGCGTAGCAGTGAGCTCGAGGGGGCGCTCAGGGAAGCGGCGGCATACTGGCGCAGCTCGTCCCGAATTAGCGGTACGAAACGTTTTTTTACTTATTTACTGAACTGCGGGTTCAACTGCTCAAAATCACAAGGGTTTTTTCACAAAAAGGACGCGACGGTGAACCCGGAGACCCAATCCGTGCTTTATTATTAGGGAGAGATTTGCCAGAAGATTCGTTGGATGGGCTGAGGCCCATGCTTGCCGGTTGAGGCATACTGGGCTTCGTTAGGGATGATTTTTTCTCAAATTAGTACCACCTCGTTTATATTACGATTTTATCAATACAAATCGTAAAAGCGTATTATGACATGAGAAGAAAGCGTATTGTGACGGTGAACCCGGAGACCCAATCCGTGCTTTATTATTAGGGAGAGATAAAGCCATATATTAACTGGACCATATATATTCTCTCATCGGTTGCATGCCTTCCAAGTTCAAACCATAGCCTGACACAACCGGGAAGCTAGACCAAACATCTGGAATCTTAGTCTTAGACATGAAACACATTGAAAATTTCTTACTAGAAAAATTCCACCACGCACGCACGAACGTCCACATGCACACCCACACACACGCATACTCGTGCACCTTCACACCCACAGCCCACACAATACACAGGAATAGAAAGAATGTGAATCCAATAATAGACTGCATGTCATTAAGTAGAAAGAGCAAAGTATGACAAGTATATTGCAAAGGACTAGTCCCCCTATATAACGTGCAGTACCAAACCTCTTAGTGCGACTGCTTTCCTAGCTCTATTAAAAATTGCAAACATTTTTTATCCTAGTAGGTTAAAAAGCAATTTTCTATGCAAAATTTCTAAAATTTTGAAGTTGAACTTAATTTAACAAGTCAAGAAGTTCTATATTTCTATATGCTCACAATCACAAGAAATTTGCCTCCCTCCTTCCTTTTCTTCACGCCGCTTTGTCCACTACTTAGTTGAATCTAAGCGCGGAGAGAGAAAAGGTGCAAGAGACAGACCATGTGCCTTAATGTCCGCGGATGTGCCCAGGCGCGCCCACGGATGGGTCCGAACGGCCCCTTGTATTGGCTACCGGACAGCCACAATCATCAAATGCAAACCTCAAATCCATGTAATCCATACACGTCGATCATATAGCACGGATTTATTCAACAGTTCAACAATGCAACAAAGCAAAATAAATCGGAGTTCAACAATCCTGACATGCCAAAATAAAATTCAAGTGTAAGCGTGATGAATCAATCACCGGACGGGTCACTTGCCGGACGACATCCGTGCCACCTCCTCTACCGCAGCCATCTCTGTTGCCTACTCTGCCTCCATCCGTGCCACCTGCTCCGATGTTGTCGTCACCTATCTCGCCGCGGCGTACTCCCTATGTTCGTAGATCTCCTTCTTCCACACAATGAGCAATATTTTTCCTTGCTCATCCAAGAGGCTTGTGTTCATTAACATTATCCTCGATTCCTCCATGTCTCAGAGCAACTTGTAACCTCCTTCTCAATATCTATTGATCCAAAAGCCCGAACATTCTTGATTTCTCATATGAGACACACCTCTTTCTTCTCCAGCTCTATCTTCTCCCTCTCAGCTGCGAACTTCTTGCTCTCTGTACCAACTTGTTGTTGACCCTCTCTCGGTCCCGATCCATCCTTTTATTTTGTGCCTCCAACATGAGCTTGTACCTCTCCTCCTTCTTGTTCCCCCTTTTTGGAAAAATGCATGTCCATGTTATGGATATTTTTGTGGTTGCGGCGTCACGGGCAGTTCTCCCTTTCTCCCACTTGTTTTTCATCACTTGTTGCTTCTTCATTGGCATGGCGGTTTATCCATTCTCCCCTACAACTTCCCCCTCTCTTCATCCAACCCAATTGATTGGTGGGAGGTTGAGCCATCATTCTTCCTCTTGCCGGTCTTGAGATATTCCACAAGTTGTGTCCACGTTGGTTTGCCATCCAATAGCACCCAACAGTGGCCAAAACTAAATGTCTTCTTCTCCATTTGTTGGTACATAATGGCCGCCGCCACCGTATAGCGGACACTAGTTCAATAATGAGAAAGCAACAAAGAAACCAACAATTCAAATGATGACAAAATGAAGTAATCTATACCTACTAATAAAGCAAGGTGCGTTTCTCCGGTTTTTTCATTCGTTCGCCATTGAAAAGTTTTTTTCCTATTCGACGTGGTACTAATTTTTTATCCCTTCCTCTATTAGAAAAGAAAAAAATGCCAGAATTTCATACATGGGCCTCCTGCAGTGTGCCCAGCAAAGCCAGCCTAGTTATTTTCGTGCCATGCAGGTGGCAAAACCCTATTTATCGCACAAAGCGTCAAAAAGTCGCAAATTCGCACAGGGCGCCCAACAACGCTTGAATCGTTTTTTTGTGTTATGTATCTCTTTTTTTTCCGTTACTTTCTCATTTTTCTTCCTCTTTCCTTTGTATTTTTTCCTTTCAAGTTTATTTTTTTTCTCCCTTTTATCATAAAAAAAACTATATGTAGTTCTTTCTACCACACTTTAAGATTCCAACCAGATACTTTCATTTAAGACTTGGATTTTTTTTTATTTAATCCCTTTTTAATTTCTTCGATTATTAACTGGAATTCCAATTAATTATTTTGGCTGACTGTTTTACATAAATAATAAGTAAAAAAGAAGTAGGAACTAGAATGAACAGTGCAGTAGCAATAAATGCGAGAATATTGACATCCATAATTCCAAAATTTCAATAAATTCATAATATCATAAAATTCCGAATTAGATTTTTTTTAAATGTGCAGAATTTTAAAATATATTCCGTTTCAAACAAATTAAATTTGCAAAATTTTAAAATATATTCCGTCTAAAATGTGATGATTTGTTCTCATTCCAAAATTGTCGCAATTTTGCACAGTGCGCCCAAAATGTGCTGAACCGTTTTATTTTTGTTTTTCCATTTCTTTCTATTTTTCTTTCCTGTTTCTTTTATCTTTTTCTTTTCAAGTTTATTTTTCTTTCCCCCTTTCCTCATAAATTCAAATTTCCAAAAAAATCATAATATCAGAAAAACTCAACGTTCTAAACAATGTTCACAATTTTAAAATATGTTCCGCTTTGACAAAGAAAACTGAACATTAAATAATTTTTCTCATTCCAAAATTGTTTTCGGACCTAAAAAAAATGTTCCATTATTTCCTTCTGTTTTCGAAATTTGTTGGCAATTTTTCAAATAAAATTGCATTTGAAAAATGACCCAAATACGAAAAAATATTCATGTTTTAGAGAAATGTTCACAAATTCAAAATAATGTCTGTGTTTAAAGAAACACATTTTCACAAATTGTTCTGAATGTTCAAAATATGTTAGATTTTTCAATAAAAACACAAATTCAAAAAATATTCATGTTTTCAAATAAAATTGTGAATTTCAAATATTTCAAATTTTGTTGTGTATTTCTGACAATGTTAGGAATTTTAAAAAAATGATTGAGATTTTTAAAATTATTCATGTTTCCAAGTATATTCAGCAATTTATATTTTTTAAGAGTTCAAAAACAAAAAATTGTTTGCAATCTGAAATTGGAGTATCACCTTAAAGGTTTGAGTGGGCCATTGGTTGGTAGGACTCGTTTCTTCAAGTGGCTAGCAGCACGTAGTCGGGTCTTTGAGGGTATGATTTCGATCCTTCAACTCATCATTTTTTGGATTTTTTGCGCCTTACGAACACAGGTCGTCTTGGAGCCTACCAGTGTGTTGGCCCATACACGAACTGATGTGCGTCCCATGCGCTATTTTATGCAACTAGCATCATATAGTAACCCCCATGCAGTTGGCGCAAGAAAAAATTGATCTGTTGCACATGCAGTATTGGGCCTCCGCCGCACTCCCCTACTAGGTCGTCTTAGGGAGCAATTTTTTTCTTGGGCCAATAAAACAGAATATGTTGATTTAGCTCGAATAAAAAATTGAGGGCACTTGAACGCTAAAATAATGAGAGAGAATAAACCCTAATAAAGAAGGGACATTGATGTCTGGTTATGCGCTAAATATGCAAATGAAATTTGATTTATGCGCTACAATTAGTAATCCATCCAGTTACGCCATCGTAAGCGAGAGTAGTGGAAGCAACCGTGCCCTGAAGGTCACCGCATAGCTACCAAATGAGGAGGCAGACACAACTCCGAGACAGAGGTGGATCCAAAGGAAAAAAGGCACGAATTGAATGGTTGCCGCCACACCAACTAACCCCGCCACCATCAAGATCTCGCGGGACAAACATGACCCGCGAGAAGACCACAACTCCTCTCTCTATTGCATCGCTATGAATATCATTTTTTATGGACACATCATACCTCTCCCATTGCTTCTCACAAAGAAATATCTCTCCTGTTGCAATGCACGGGCATATGTGCTAGTCAAACTTACGTGAGTTGACACTCTCATCTCACTTTGAGGGTGGACAGTCACTTCTGCTAGTAGCCGACATATTTATTCACTTCCCATTGAATGATCCCCCATCAATGTTGGAGAGATGCCACATTGCCGATGGTCATGATAGGATGTGGCTTCGCATATTGCTTGTGTTTTTTTTACAGAAAGACTGTAAGGGAACCCCCTACAGTATAATTGGTGCAACAAACCCAAATTGCAAGTACCGTGCCTTGAACCTGGGTGGATGGGAAGGCATCAGCCCCTTTCTACCACTAGGCTATGCCTTAGTATGCCATATTGCTTGTGTTCATGATAGTGTTTGTGGATCTTATCCCAATACCCCTTACCCTTTTGTTTTGTGCCACATATAGGGTCCATGCTTGTGGCCAACCAAGCTTTAACCAACAAGACATCCTTAAAAGTTGTGAATGTCGGACCTCTTGCCTTGGACCCGACATATTTGCCTTTATTTTCTTGTTGGGGTTGGGGTTTGATGTTCCACCAACTTCAAACGTAGGACAATTTGGCTCTCCCAAGTCATAGTCCATTTGGGTAGGTTCTTGATTATCGTTCATCATGTTCGACATGATATTCTCCTTAAATTATTAAGATTACAAATAAACTAACGATTTATGCAACTAATTGATAATGGCATATGCAAGGTAATGGTCGGAAAGGAGCAAAAAAGTACCGAGTCATCCTATATCATTTCTTCGAACAGGTGGTGGGCAAATCGGCCGCCTCCGCTACTAGTACTTGTCCATGCCCGTTGGAGCTGCGGCGAGTCACACACATTTCCTGCCATCGGCTGCCTGGCGGAAAACAATCCAGAACCCCCCCCCCCCCCGCCGGCCTTTGGATCTTCCTCGGTAGCGTCCAAGGCCGATGGGGCGACCCTTGTCGGCGGCTGGATGGAGGGGAGTTGGGAGGTGCGGCATAGGGGATACCTCCTCCTTGAGGTTCAAAATCGGAACTCTCTGCGACACCGCTTTCCCTCCCGTGCTGCCTCCTTCTTTGGTCCCTCCAGACGACATTCTCCATGTTGCACGCCGGAGCATATGATCAAAGCCCCACAGATGATGCTGAGGAAACATCTATGGCGGTGGTGGGGGCGGGTTGGACGACATCTAGGGCGGTGGATGGGGGCTGGCGACGATGATGGGGGAGGAAGGCTGGACGACGATGATGGCTCGTACGCGGGAAATGATGGACGAACGCGGGAGGAGGGCGATGCCTTTGGTGGACTTGGGGGATTTGGTGCTATTTGTTATGGGTCCGTCCTGTCTGGTCCTACATGGCGGATGCGTCCAGACTCTACCAACCGAAGGTTCAAACTCATGCCTGGATGTGACTCTATCAGGGTTTAGGCCACATAGTCCAAGAGTAGAACCATGCGGGCAATGTACTCGTTTCCCGAGGCTACTCGAACCACTATAGGGTGAGTTTGCCCACTAATAGCGGTGATAATATTAAGGGAAAGTTTATCTCTTCACTCATGAAGTTTATTACATGTGAGGATTGATTTCTGTTATTCATATAACTAGATTACCCTATGCGTTGTGGAGGAACTGGTTGCAATATATTCTAATGAGATTGGTTGTATGGAGCATAAAATGTGAATTAATAATATCACGTGATTATTGTATAGTGTAGTTTTTTTTATTCATAGTTGTGTGTGGATATTTTCTTCATGCATGCATGGTTGCATGTGCATTAGGTATGCTAGTTGGGTGGAGCATGCAATTAAGAAAGAGAGAAAATAATTGATGAGGTGACATGTGTGGTGATGTCTGAGTTGGCATATGTGCATGTTGAGATATATAGAATAATGGGGACTATGCATATAGGATTCAAAATAGGAAGATTGTCTCGATGAAGACTGGCCTTCTCACTCTGGACACATCTACATCTAGATTCTTCCCTAACTTCCTGCATTGAGATGCCGGCAATGTTGGGGAACGTAGTAATTTCAAAAAAATTCCTACGCACACGCAAGATCATGGTGATGCATAGCAACGAGAGGGGAGAATGTTGTCTACGTACCCTCGTAGACCGAAGCGGAAGCGTTGACGCAACATAGAGGAAGTAGTCGTACGTCCTCCCGGTCCAACCGATCCAAGCACCGTTACTCCGGCACCTCCGAGTTCTTGACACGCGTACAGCTTGATGACACACCCTCGATCTCCAATCCAGTAGAGGCTCCGAGGGGGAGTTCCGTCAGCACGACGGCGTGGTGACGATCTTGATGTTCTCCTGTCACAGGGCTTCGCCTAAGCACCGCTACAATATGATCGAGGTGTAATATCGTGGAGGGGGGCACCGCACACGGCTAAGGAACGATCAATGATCAACTTGTGTGTTCTAGGGTGCCCCCTACCCCGTATATAAAGGAGAGAGGAGGAGGTGGCGGCCCTAGGGGGCGCCATAGGGAGGGGAAACCTACTCCAAGTAGGTTTCCCCCTTTTTTCCTTATCTTATTTGGAGGGGGAAGGAAGGAGTACTAGTATTAGGAAGCAGTACTAGTAGTAGGATGGAAGAGAGGGGGGAGGAGAAAGGAAAGGGGGGGCCGGCCCCCCTCCCCAATTCGGATTGGGCTTGGGGGGGCGCGCCCCCCTCCCTTGTGAAAGATCGTGGATGTCGCCTAGAGGGGGGGTGAATAGGCGATTTAAAATAATTACGGTTTAGGCTTGAACAAATGCGGAATAAACCTAACGGTTAATTTGTCAAGCACAAAACCTAAAGCAACTAGGCTCACCTATGTGCACCAACACCTTATGCTAAGCAAGATAAGCAACAATGTGATAGCAAGATATATGACAAAGAACAATATGGCTATCACAAAGTAAAGTGCATAAGTAAAGGGCTCGGGTAAGAGATAACCGAGGCACGCGGAGACGACGATGTATCCAAGTTCACACCCTTGCGGATGCTAATCTCCGTTTGGAGCGGTGTGGAGGCACAATGCTCCCAAGAAGCCACTAGGGCCATCAGTAATCTCCTCACGCCCTCGCACAATGCAAGATGCCGTGATTCCACTAAGGGACCCTTGAGGGCGGTCACCGAACCCGTACAAATGGCGACCCTTGGGGGCGGTCACCGAACCCGTACACTTTGGCAACCCTTGGGGGCGGTCACCGGTACCCGTCAAAATGCTCGGGGCGATCTCCACAACCTAATTGGAGACCCCGACGCTTGCCGAGCTTTACACCACAATGATTGAGCTCCGAACACCACCAACCGACTAGGGGGCCCAAGCACCCAAGATAAACAAGCTCAAGGGCACCAAGCACCCAAGAGTAATAAGCTTCTCAACTTGTAACTTCCACGTATCGTGTGGAGAACTCAAACCGATGCACCAAATGCAATGGCAAGGGCACACGGAGTGCCCAAGTCCTTCTCTCCCAAATCCCACCAAAGCAACTAATGCTAGGGAGGAAAATGAGAGGAAGAACGAAAGAAGAACACGAAGAACTTCAAGATCTAGATCCAAGGGGTTCCCCTCACTAAGAGGAGAAAGTGATTGGTGGAAACGTGGATCTAGATCTCCTCTCTCTTTTCCCTCAAAAACTAGCAAGAATCCATGGAGGGATTGAGAGTTAGCAAGCTCGGAGAAGGTCAACAATGGGGGCAAGAACGAGCTCAAAGGGATGAGGTTCAATGGGGAAGAAGACCCCCTTTTATAGGAGGGGAGAAAATCCAACCGTTATCCCCTCACTCAGCCCGCACGACGCGGTACTACCGCAGGGAGCTGCGGTACTACCGCGGTTGGCCGCGGTACTACCGCAGCAGGGCGCGGTACTACCGCAAGTGCAGCTCTGGCCAGATGAAGGCCTGTTGCACAGGGCAACGAGTGATAGAACCGCTGGAGCGGTACTACCGCGCGCCCTTACGGTACTACCGTAAGGCAGGCAACACTTAGGCACAGAGAAGGCACGGTCGTAAAAATTACTTCCGTACCTACTTCCGCCGAGGAGGACCTCACGAAACTCCGACGCGGTACTACCGACACGAAGAGCGGTACTACAGCGCAGGCGCGGATGTAAAAATTACATCCGCCTTACTTCCGCTCATGTCGCTAAGCTGGCGAGCCCACGGTACTACGCGCATGCGGTATTATCAGCGTAGGGCGCGGATGTAAAATTACATCCGCCCTACTACCGCTTAAGCAAAGCGCTGGCGGAGGCCACGGTACTACCGCTCCCACAGAGCGGTACTATCAAGAGGGGCTCTGCGGTACTACCGCTCCGGAGAGCAGTACTACCGCATGCCCCAAATCAGCAACACTAGGAGTCCTTCATTTTGCAGAGAAGACAACAGAGGGAAACACTAAAACCAGAACTGCCATAACTTCTGCAAATGAGCTCCGAATTGAGCAAACTCAAGCTTGTTGGATAGAGGAAGACGAGTAGCATCAAAACAAGAGAGGATAGAAGAGGCAGGGGAGGTATGCCTAACAAGAGAGGATAGAAACCTCCAACAGAGAAGAACCGGCAGAGCCTCCAACATCGAAAACATCATAGAAGATGCATGTAGACTCCGTTTTCGATGAACTCGAGCTTGTCATGAAAATGACCAAAAGCTCCAAATATCACAAGGAGAAGAACCAAACAAGAACCAATAAAGATGATGCAAGGATGCAATGATTTGAGCTCTCTACGAACGATACGATCAAGCAACTCATCGAGAGCCCCCCTTGATAGTACGGCAATCGATCCTACAACCCGGTCTCCCTCAACTACCATGAGACCGGTAAAATAGAAAACCTATCAAGGGCAAACCTTTGCCTTGCACAAAGTCCACTTGAGCTAGATGATGACGATCTACTCCTCCTCAAGATGGACCACCTTTCTTGATTGCGTTGGCTCGATGAAGACTAGTTGATTGCTCCCCCATACTCCACTATGGGTGAGACATTCTTCCGCTCATCTTCACAAGTCCATTGTCACCACAATGGACGGCAAGCTTCAAGCACTTGATCTCTTCGTGATGCATCACTTGAACTTGCACACCGCAACTAACCCCACAAAGAACTCTCACGAAGACCATGGGTTAGCACACAAAGCGTAATGGACAATGCTTACCATACCATGGGATCACTTGATCCTCGATACATCTTGTGCGCTTTGTGTGTTGAATCTTTCCAACCCTCTTCATTCAATGATGTCTTGAAGGTAGACATGAATGATCACACAATCTTTTTCTTCAAGACATGCTTGCAATAAGCTCAACACTGACATGACCAATCTTTGGATAATTCCTTAATAGCACCGTGGTCATCACAAACTCTCCTTGAAACCAACAAATGGACTCCAAGAAAAGCCTATGGACAAACCCTTCAAATATAACTCAAGGCAACCATTAGTCCATAGAGATTGTCATCAATTACCAAAACCAAACATGGGGGCACCGCATGTTCTTTCACCTTGCTCCTTCTCTCTTCCTCCTACATGGGCCCAATAAGGCCCATATACCTCCCGGGGGGTTCCGGTAACCTCCTGGAGCTCCAAACTTCTCCGGAACCTTTCCGGTGTCCAAATATATCCGTCCAATATATCAATCTTTATGTCTCGACCATTTCGAGACTCCTCGTCATGTCCGTGATCATATCCGGGACTCCGAACAACCTTCGGTAACTGTCATCGAAACCTTAAGCGTGCGGACCTACGGTTCGAGAACAATGTAGACATGACCGAGACATGTCTCCGGTCAATAACCAATAGCGGGACCTGGATGCCCATATTGGTTCCTACATATTCTACGAAGATCTTTATCGGTCAAACCGCACAACAACATACGTTGTTCCCTTTGTCATCGGTATGTTACTTGCCCGAGATTCGATCGTCGGTATCCAATACCTAGTTCAATCTCGTTACCGGCAAGTCTCTTTACTCGTTCCGTAATACATCATCTCACAACTAACTCATTAGTTGAAATGCTTGCAAGGCTTAAGTGATGTGTATTACCTAGAGGGCCCAGAGATACCTCTTCGACATTCGGAGTGACAAATCCTAATCTCGAAATACGCCAACTCAACAAGTACCTTCGGAGACACCTGTAGAGCACCTTTATAATCACCCAGTTACGTTGTGACGTTTGGTAGCACACAAAGTGTTCCTCCGGTAAACGGGAGTTGCATAATCTCATAGTCATAGAAACATGTACAAGTCATGAAGGAAGCAATAGCAACATACTAAACGATTGTGTGCTAAGCTAACGGAATGGGTCATGGCAATCAGATCATTCAACTAATGATGTGACCTTGTTAATCAAATAACAACTCCTTGTTCATGGTTAGGAAACATAACCATCTTTGATTAACAAGCTAGTCAAGTAGAGGCATACTAGTGACACTCTGTTTGTCTATATATTCACACATGTATTATGTTTCCGGTTAATACAATTCTAGCATGAATAATAAACATTTATCATGATATGAGGAAATAAATAATAACTTTATTATTGCCTCTAGGGCATATTTCCTTCAGGCAACTCTTTCTTAGGGAATCATGTCAACTATTTGCTATGAAAAATCAAACTATAACATATCATATAGATAAAAAGGAATGGTGTTATTATTTCTCTGCACACATCCCGTATAATGTCTTCCTGAGCCCCTATGTAAAAGGGCGTCATGTTCTGTTTACAATGGGGACGATCATCCAATACATTGCTTGTTTGTTCAGAACATAATTAAGAAGCCGATACTAGAAGAGGTGTTTATCCAACAGAGGTTCGACTTGAGCTTCAATAAAACTAGTCAAGAAGAAAAACTTCAACTGCTTGAAATTTAATTCCAATGGCGCGTAATTCTTGCTGGGAGAAAGCATTGCTTGCTTCAGTGTCATTCAACCTAGGTAAGGAAACATTATAGCTCTCAACTAAATGCTTTTAATATAATGCTCAACCTAAATGAAACAATTCAAGTATGGATCTCAACACGAGATCTTATGGGGGGAGAGCCCGCCACTGACATATAAGACTGATGCTCATTGTTGTTGCATTATGCGTTGTTGTGGAAGCTTAATTGATGCGACTTTTTAGTAGATACAATTGGCCAAAACAATTAGCATAAGCAAGTGGGCCCAATGTGTCGAGGAAAAACAAGAGGAGGTGTGACCTTAGGTCGAGATGCCTAAATGTCGGGTCAGAGAGTGTCGCTTCATGTTGTCGCAGGCATTGTGCATGTCTCCTACAGATGCTAGCCCGCTAGCCTCTTCTCGTCGGGGCCGATCACTAACTCCTCTATCATATGAAGTTGGAGAAATAAACTATTGTAACAAACGGAGCCTTGTTTCCGTGAAATTGTTCCCGGTGCCTTTCAAGTCTACATAATTCAGAACAGATGCTCTGCACTCTCTAGATATATGGACGATCCCTCATTGCTAGAAGAAGTTGGAATTGGAACTTAGTGACATGGGAGAGATTGATCTATTGTTGATATATGAAATTGGAATTGGAGTTGAGAGGCATGGGGGAGACTAATATTTATTGGTTGGGTATGGTGACATGAAGGTGCGACACTGGCCCACCGTGTTGCATGCCTTTTGAGTGTTTCGAGAACTATTTTAGCACATGGGTTACGCTTCTCTAGTCAACTTTGATTTTATATCTTCACCTCGATGCGTAGTAAAATCATACAGCATGTCACATGCTCTCATCAGGTGCATTCCTCCACAGCTAAATCATTAGTCATCAAACCAGCTACAAAACCCGGTATTTAGGGAAACGACATGGAATGACTTCAACGGACGGCACTAACCCACAAAGTGGCGAGAGCCACAAGCGGGTGTATTACAATCGTGAGGAGAACTCACCCTAATGGTTTCACTTATTTGAATGGATTGATATGTTGTACCATAGTAGGAATCCTCATTCGATGTATGAATCCCCTCGAGGAAATGGGGAAGCAAATCTACTTATTTTGTTTTGATACGAGCAGTTATAGTTTCAAGGGAAAATGTATCTCTTCATTCATGAATGTAATAAAAGTGAGGATTGATTCTGCTATGCGTATAATTCGAAAGAGGAAGATCATCTTCTCAAGGAAGTCTGGCCTTCTCACTCTCGGCACATATGCGCTAGAGATTCTTCTCTATCTTCTTGCGTTGAGATGCCAACAACTCTTTCCTGGGCAATCATGTCATATCTTGGCTATGGAAAAGCAAACTATTAGATACCATATATATAAAAGGGAATGGAGTTTTATTAGCTCTCTGCACACATTCCGAGTCCCTACGTAAAGGGGTGTCGTGTTTTCTTTACAATGGGGTTGATCCTCCATCCAGGTTTCCAAAAGAAAGACTCGTTGTAACTTTTTCTACTGGTAATCCCCAATATTGCTTATTTGTTACAAACAAAAGAAGCTCAGAAGAGGTAGTTATCCAATGCAAGTTCAACTTCAGCTTCAGTAAAACTAGTCGAGAAGAAAAGCTTCAAATGCATGAACTTTGATTTCAGTGACGCATAATTCATGTTGGGAGAAAGCATTGCCTGCTTTAGTGTCATGCAAGGTAATTAAGGAAACGGTGAAACTTGCACAAACAACATTACAGAATAATAGAGTATATACTACTAGTGTAGTAGGTGAAATAATTTTTTTTCCTAAAGGTTACTAGACAAAACAGTTATAGTGAACAAGTGGCCCCAGTTTATGTTGAAAAAGGAGACAAAAACAAAATGACGTTGTGGCAGATGATGAGGAAGCTATCCTACAGCTCATCCATTGACCAATATATAGATCCAAGAAGATCACATCACACATTCATAGTCCCCGAGAAGCTAAACTGACGACACAGAGCAATAGCAGCGGGTGTTTTCGGGTGGGTGGCATCGCATGGAGCAGCAGCATGGACATGAAAGGGCGGAGGGTGTCGGACGGTATCCTGAGTGTAGTAACCAGACCCGAAGCGAGAGATGCGGGCAAAGAAGAGAGGCGATTTGTTTGACACAGGAGCGGATGGATTAGTCGAGATGGTTTGATTAGGTGAGAAGTGGAATGTGTGCAGTCAACGTCGTTGGCGCTCAACATTGGGACGATTTGGACCGTCAGATTGTGTGGTTTAATGGTTGAGATGATTTGGGTGTGCATTAACTCATGTTTTTATATGTGTAGTAGATAGCGAAAATACACAACGAAACATAGGTCGAGGTGAACCCGAATTGATAAAATAACAAAAGAAAATCTGAAAGTTTCTCGAAACAAGTATAGTTTACCGTATTGCTATGTAATGTTTCGCAATAAGATGACTTTCGTGGTGTTCGCAACGAATAAAAGCAAAACCAGTATTTTAGTTCAAGACGTATATGTGTTCGCAATGTGCTGAATGTATCTAAATGTATTTTAGTTCTAGATACATCCAATTTTATCCATTTCTCCGACAAGTATTTCTGCACGGAGGGAGTACTATATTAAGCTTAGTATTCACACAGTATGTACTTGTAATTTTTTATTTTTTATTTTTCCAACAATACCACAAAAGTCAATTTTTCCTGAATCTTTATGCGTGAGTAATGCACTAGTACAATGCTTGTTCTGATAAAGTTTCACCATTTTTAGTTTTTTTATACTACCATTTAAAAAAAATCTTAAGCGGGTGCGCCTAGACCCAGGTTCCAAAAATCCACATTCGAGTAGGTAGTAGATAAAATAAATATTTTATAAGACAATTTGCCATCCGTAAAGTAATGGTGAAGTCTAGTATCCACTTGGGAATTTTAAAACTACGAGCGGGTAGCTATCAACAGTCGAGAAATTTTAAAGAAAGCAAATAAACAGGCGATCCTCTGGTTTTGGTAGACCGACGGCCCAGATACTTTCCCCACCCCGAACCACCCGTTGATTCTCGTCTCCCTCCGACTCCGAGTCTCCGACCCGCGCGGCGGCGCACATCTGGGGCTCCGCCGGCGGCCGGACTACATGAGTGAGTCCCTCGCTTTCTCTTCTCCCTCCCTCCCTCCGTTCTTCTCTCCGCACACACACAGGGCGAGAGGCAGAGCAAGCCCGAGCTTTGCCGGCAGCGCGCGGTACCGGGGCTGCTGGTTGCCGGCGGTGTGGTGGTAGCGGGGGCAGGTCCTTGATGTTTGGCATTTCTTTAGGTGTGGTTTCCCGCTGCAGGAGCTTCAGAGACGAGACAACACGAGGTTGACCCGCGCATGAGCTTCACTGCAGCGCCTTGAATTTCCTCCCCCAAATCCCAGGTTATCTGGCCCGCCCCTGAATCTTAACCTTCCTCTTAACACTAGTGCTTGGCAGAGAATGTCCATGCTGTTGATTTGTCATCTAAATATTGCCGAATTGTTCCTGTTCAAGCTAGATGTAGATGGACAACGAGACAGATATGCTAATTTATATTCAAGAAGAATGTGTGAGCATCTTTAGGCTTGGAAGAGCACCTTGACACCTTCCTTCCGATTCTGACAACTCTTTGGGGACTGCGAGTTGCTTGTTTGTTGTCTGTGGAGCAGCAAGTAGGTACCTACGTGTTTGCGCACCGTTGGACACAAAATTAGGAATAGGGTAATCGGAGGCAATTTTGGTAGATCCGGTGAAGCCCGTTAGCCGTTATTTCAAAAGAGTCCTTCATGCTATTGGTGATCTTCAAAATGGCCTTATTAGGAAGCCTGCACTGGATCTATACTTTTAGGGTGTGAGATTGAGTGACAGCTAGACCTTTTCATTTTGTGACCTTGAATGTGTCGCAGCACTCTTTTCATGTCGGAAGGAACCTTTCACGCCGAGGCCTTGTTTGGTAGGAATGTATTTTGGGGATGTATAAGCCTAGCCGCCGCCCTCTCCTCGCAGCTCCCCGACATCGGGCATACCCCGCCAAACCTCCTACTTGTTCTCCTGCTGCCGCCTGGGAAGCGGCCCCTGGCGTGGTGGCAAAGGGCGCTCCATTGTGTAGCGTCCGCAGATGGCATTGAACCGCGTCAGAGGTTCGCGTGCTGGTTAAGGAGAACGTCGTCTGTTGGGTGGTTAGCGAGGTGATGGTTTCACCGATCGCCCAATAGGGGACGGTGAGACATGAGATGGCCCCTTTGTCTGGTGAAGAACAAGATGGGTTGTGAGCCTGCGTGACCCATGGTGTGCTCCTCCAGCTTGGCGAAGAACAAGGTGGACGTGCCATGCTCCTCCAGCTGGTCACCGTGGGTGCTCTGCTGCTCGCCTAGAGCTCCTTCCCTCCGAATATAGGTTGATTGTCTGGCAACCGTTCACCCAACTTGGGCTGAATCTACCTATATGGACTTCTAGCCCGTGGTTACACTTCCTTTGAACGGTCATTGGACGTTTTCGGGGGCTTCGCCGCCATGGTTGGAGCCACCCTTAGCGTGAATAACATCGTCTTCATCAGGAATGCTACAACTGCTAGTATTTGTGCTCATGTTTTCGTTATTAATCTTTTTTCTTTTTTTATCCTTTATTTCATTAATCATAGCTGTATTACATCCAGTCTATCTTGTAATTATTGCAACTTACTCAACAATTCTTTGTCTTGCTTCCTTTGTTATTTATAGGACATAATGGCGGATCAGTTAAGCTGTTACACTATAAAGTCCCATGGAGCCAAAATTGCAAGACTCCACATGTATGACTGGATAATACTTGTCCTCCTTGCTGTCATAGATGGATTGTTGAATATAATTGAGCCTTTTCACCGTTTCGTTGGGAAGGACATGATGACTGACTTGAGATATCCCTTACAGGGCAATACTGTGCCCTTTTGGGCTGTTCCGGTGTGTTCTTGTGCTGCTAACTTTGGACTTTCCATTGTTTACATCATTTTTGTGCCATTCAAAAAGGTAGTTCGAATTTTGTAACTCACATGATTTGCAGGTCATTGGAATTGTCTTACCCTGTGCCATCTTTGGTGGAATTTACTTCAAGAAGAAGAATTTCTATGATTTGCACCATGGCATACTGGGTATCTACATAATCTTAGGCATATGAATATGTTGATATTGTATATACAAGAAATAATTCGAAACACATTTTTGTAGGTATTCTTTATTCGGTGCTCATAACTGCAGTGATTACTGATGCAATTAAGGATGGAGTTGGCCGACCACGTCCTGATTTTTTCTGGCGCTGTTTCCCAGATGGAAAGGATGTAAGCTTACTAGCCAAGAACTTCACTTTTTCCAGTCACAAGTTCATCTTTGTTGACCTGCCCATTGTTCAGTTCTTCTCATCTATGGAGTCCATATTGACCAAAACTCATCGAAGGACTCTTTTTCAGCTTTATGATAATGTCACTACTGGTGTTCTGTGCCATGGGGAGAAGAGTGTCATCAAGGAAGGTCACAAGAGCTTCCCAAGTGGACACGCATCATGTAAGTCATTTAATATACCTAATGTTTCCTTTGGTAATACTGGTGTCAGGCATTTGGTCAGCTATGCCTATGAAATTCTTTAAAACTCAGTTACATACTTGAAGTTGTTTTTTACACCCTTGTGATAATCCTTTTTGACACAAACCATGCTGGGACCTGGGAATAAGTGATGGTACCTGTATTTTTGCGGTTGGTTGGGCTGCTTGTGTTAGCTGGCTTTGGAGGCCTTGTACAATGCAAGGTGCCTAGTAGAGAAATAAACCAGTTTTTCTTTAAGCACCGGTGCTTATTTGTAGAGGCTAGATGCTTAATTAGGCATCCCTCCTGTAGAAATAAGCAATGGTGCTTAACAAAAACTTGGTTTATTTTCCTAAGCACATCTCTAAGCACCGTGCATTGTACAAGGCCTTAGTGGCAGTCATTGAACCAGGGGAACTCTGATGGGTGGCTAGGCCACAATTGGGCACGAGACAGCCTGGTGCATTGGCTACGTTGGTGCGATGTGGCAGCGAACCAGGAAGTGCCCCATTTCAGTTTAGATGCTTTGGTTGCTGCTTGGTGTACTAGTTGTGCGGTAACTAGTTCTGGAACTACTCCACGGCATAAAAACATTGGGTTTGTCATGTGTACCATTTTGTGGAGGTATATATATGCATCTTATCATGGACAATGCACATAAGTCATGTGTTTGATTAGAAACCCCACAAAATTGGCCTAGCCTTAGCCTTGTCTCAAGGTTGCAGCCAAAACATGCCCTGTGTGGTGAAATGCAAGTCTTATCACTTTATCAGAAGCATTTTTCTAGGTAAAAGCAATAAGTTTTCAGGCCAATTCAGTATCAAAACTGGGGGTCTCAGTCTTTTTATTACCCACATGTACAATCTATATATGTTGTTGTGTTGTTACAATTGCGTCAGATAGGTCGTGGCTAGATCACCTAACTAGACCATCGATATAATAACCTGTTTTCTTTCACCTTCTGCTAATAACCAATCTATTCCAGGGTCTTTCGCCGGCCTGGGCTTCCTCACGTGGTACTTAACTGGGAAAATCGCGGTTTTTGACCGTAAAGGCCATATCGCAAAGCTGTGCATCATTGTTCTGCCTCTACTTACTGCTGCGCTCGTTGCCGTTTCTCGAGTGGATGACTACTGGCATCACTGGCAAGATGTGTTTGCAGGAGCTATCATAGGTTTGTTTGCCATTCATCGTTGTTTGCATAAATTACTTATACAGGTGACCTTCTAGACGCGCATAATTGATTAATAAAAAAAATACTCTCCTGTTGCCCTTTGCAGGTCTCACAGTGGCCTCGTTCTGTTACCTGCAATTTTTCCCATATCCTTTCGACGCAGACGGTGCCTCCCCCTTTTACCAGTCGAGTTTCGAGTCTTCCATGGTTTCTCAGTGATAAATACTTTACTTAGCAAGTAACGGTTTCCATTGCAGGATTGTGGCCTTATGCATACAACACCCTCCAGCTAGCCGAGGCGGGCATTGCAGCAAACTCCTTGAGCGTGCGGCCCACAGAGGAGATGATGGAAGAAGGGCAAGGTGAGGGTGGGATCGCCCTGAGAGACGCCGTGCAGCCCACGGAGGACAAGGTGGAAGAAGGGCAAGGCCGGGGCGGGGTCGCCCTGAGAGACGCCCTAAGATATGATGAAAACTAGGAGTGGAAGGATCCGACGACGCCCTAACGACAACGATCGTCCGAGGGCTTGACGTTTTCGATGCACGTCACAGGCGGCTGTCTGGGAGCTGTTTTTCTCATGCACACTTTGGTTTGATTGGTGTGTTATTGACCTGCTGGTGTTCTGTATGTATGTTTGTGTGTGAGTTTTCACCATTTGTTTGTTAGAAGTTGATTGGATAGTTAGGCCTGTGAGGGTCTGGGATGTACATTACCTAGTTAGGGCTAGTGGAGTGGGTGAGGACATTGTGCACTGATTATTTCTTGCTTTTTCAGCAAGCAGTGTGTATATATGATTGATTTGTTTTGTTATCAAACGTGTGCTATTGATATGCTGCTCAGATCAACTGGTTGATTTACCCTAGTTGCAAAGATGTATAATCAGAAAATTTTGCTAACATGCAGGGATTTTCATAAATATAGCGAAAGCCAAACTTGTCATGCCAAACCAACTGAATTTGCAACGGATGTATATAAACATATTTTAGAATGCAAATTCAAGGAAGTAGAATTGTGGCGCGTTTAAATGTAGAAAATTGCCGTTCATTCGATCATGATCAAATGGTTTTGCAGGGACCCCTGTACTCTTTTCCCATCAATGCTGAGCAAGAGCCTTCCAAGAGATGATATGTTTACTAGAGGCGGCAATTCCACTTCCTCACTGTCGAATCACAAATCACCGAAGATATCAAAGATAACGCTACCAAATCTCATAGATGAATAGCAAACCATGTATGAACATTCAACCCAGCACACACAACAGGGCAGCGAACGAAAATTGACAAAAGATAACTTAGGCACTTAGAATCACGAAGCGAAGAACCTAGTCATACAAAACCCAGTTCTCATACTACAGAAAGTTTCAAAAATATCTTGGTACGCTGGTGTCTCTCCACCCTTGTAAAAAGATTTAAAGACACATATCATTGGGTAGCATAACTACTGGTCGCTGATGGTCACTTCGACCTCGACGCCGGGCTCAATGGTGATCGAGGTGATCTGCTTGACGACGTCTGGGGAGCTGACGAGGTCGATCACCCTCTTGTGCACCCGCATCTCAAACCGATCCCAGGTGTTGGTACCTGTTTTACCAGACAAAGAACAAGTGATTAGACTGAGTTCATCCCAACATTTTATTTTTGAAGAAAAAAATGGACAGCAAGATTAACAGACAACTGATTTGTGACGAGCTGAGCATCAGGTTTAAAAAGCTCGATTTTGAAACATCAAATGTATCAGAATAATCTTATGGAATCATCATTTGCTCAGCCCGTCCACTAGGTGCAAAGACCTCTTTCTTGGCAAAATAAGGTGCTAAATGACTAAAACTACTTCTGGCATGAGATACAATCATATGGTGCTGGATTAAAAATGTACAAATACACATATTGTAAACATCAAGAGAGGGCTACCCTTAAAAGATCACCCACATTGCCTACTAGGAGAAACAAGTGAAAAGAAGAAAAACAAACTCAGAGAGGCTAGCCATCAGTCTTAAAAAGCTCGATTTTGTATTCCTCAAAGAAAATCTCAGGAACATGTTGTTTTAGCATCATCTGACCAGCCCATCCGTCATAAAACACAACCCAAAAATTAACATCACACATGAGCAACTGCCATGGATAGGACCTCTGCTAGATTCATTGTGCTATGGATTTCAATCGACAAACAGTCACACACATGTAGGATATGCAGCAACAAAGCATCAGTTTTAAAAAGCTAGGTTTAAGATACTTCAACGATGTGAAATCTCAGTAGCATCTCCTTGCAACATCATATGCGCAGCTGACAAATGACTCCTACACAACCCCTCTACATTATATACCACGCCAGCACACAGAGCTGCACAGCTAGACACACAAGAACAAAGCAATACATTGATTGATGGCATGCTGGGCATCAGTTTTAAAAAGCTCGATTTTTAGATCATCAAGGACCGGAAAGGCCTCAGCGGTCTAAATGTTTCACATCCTCTGCCCAGCACACCATCACCCTCTCGTATGAACTAGTTAGACGGCAACCAATAGACGCAGAAACAATGGGATCGAGCAGGGAGAGGGAGGGAGACGGATACCTTCTCCGCAGGGGGACTTCCTGGTGGTGATGTTGAGCACCTTGGTGGGCATCCTGACGGGGCCCTTGACCTTGAGCTGCTTCTCCTTGGCGCCCTTCACCAGATCCGAGCACACTGTTCAACACAAGCATCAGATCGGAAGGCGCGCAGGCAAAAAAGAAAGGGATCGGCGGCGGGCACCCACCCTTCTCGAGGTTCTTGACGGACTTGGAGGAGAGGGTGATGCGGATGCGGTGCTGCACCTCCTGGGTGCCCTCGAACCCGAGCTTGCCCGACTTCATCGGCGGCGCGTAGGCCAGCTCCGTCGCCATGGCTGCCGGTGGAGGATGGGGGTGGGAGGAGGCCGCGGCGCTGCTGGCGAGCTAGGGTTGAGGAGGAGGCGGCGGCGGCGCTGGGGGGGTGGAGCTCGCTAGGTTTTGCTGCGGGCAGCGGGCGCTCCGCTTTATGTAGAGGAGTCTGTGACGGGAGGAGGCATGGGCTTGGGCTGCGCGTGGAGTCTGAGCGGGCTTTCGGCCTTGGGCTGGGCCACCCGTCGTAAAAGGAAAAGAGGTCTATAAAAGGCCTGCTCTAAATCTAGAGCTAATGTTCTCTAAAAAGATCCAGAGCTAATAATTTGTCTCAAAAAAAGAAACTGGGCTGAACTGAAAGGGGTCGTGTAGTGTCAAAAACGTTCTTATATTATGGGACGGAGAGAGTATTAGCGAGCTCAAGATGAAACTTAGACCGAACCTGACCGACAAAATGACCTAAACTGACCGACACCGCTACAGATGACAAACATCAAAACACTCTCTACAAGTGGTTAACAAGACTGAAGGGGGCAATCCAATGGTAAAAAATCAGGGCAAGGTCAGTGACTGCCCCCTGGATGCCTGAATGATGATGAACAAAATAAACAGTTGAAGCAATCGCAGGACAATTGATCACCTGATGTACATGGTTTCCCCCTTGCCAATCAATCAGAGGATTATCATGGTCTAGGCAGAAATCACATTACGCCTGAGTCGAAAGCACACCAAAAGTGAAACCAAAATCACACAGCAGGCAGGCCAGCAGAAATCACTGTACAATTTTACAAAAATGAAAACCCTAGAACGCATGCAAATTTTATGTATTTTTGGATGAAACTTCGCAGATCCACACATCATAAACTAAATTCGCTACTCCATAACATCTGGTCATCATCATCATACTCAGGTTTTCCACAACCAGTACAAGGTCCACAGCAGCAGCAGTACATGATGAAACCACGGCCCTTTCAGATATTACAACGCGTTTGATTTCCTTTTTGGCAAGGAGAATCTTGTCGTGCAGCGCATTCATCCCAAGTTTTCGCTCAGTGAGAGGCCGCACAGGAACCCCAGTGCTACGGTAAGGCCTCTTCTACCTCTGGAATGGGATCGGTGCACGTCCTGGCCATGTTTCGATCTTCTCGAAGTACTTGACGGGGACGACGCCGTCGAAGCCCTCCGTCAATATCACCTTGTTGTCTGAGATGTATAGCTTCATCCCGTCTGGGAAACAAATTCGGAAATCAAATGTTAGCCTCTAGTCCAGAGGTAGAGGCTGGAGAACCCTGATCATTTGCTGCTATTTACATGCGGCGGTCATACCTTGCAGTGCCTTTCTGACATTCAAATATATCAATATGTTTGCGCCACTCCGCATACCTGAAGAACACAAACCTTTAGTCCATGACAAGGCAGAGGTGGAAGAAACATTAGACCACGAGCTGGGAATATATAATTATGGGGCATGAGTTGATGATGGACCTAAATAATGTAGAACAGCAATAACTGGGAGCACGTCAGATTTACATTGGAAAGATAAATATGGATAATTTTCATAATGATTTTACTTGGAACTTGGAAGAACAGCTTTAGTCCTTCTATTTGTTTCCATAAGAACAAACTCAATAATAGTATGTCCGAAATGGAAAATCATACCACTAATAACTCCCCCATCCGATGGTAAACCACTTGAGAAATGTACATGTAGCCTTGCCATACGCTTAAGCCCATATTTCAGTATTGAATCAACATTTTTCCTGTAAGTTCCATGGACACAGACTGTGGATAGAAAGAATTAGCACAAACGCCAGCCATTCAGGAGAGGATGCAAACACGAGTGTTAAAATCAAATACCTGAGACTTCATCAGCAGATAGAATTGGTTTCAACAAGCTCTCTGATGTAACAGTCTGCAAGCGGTTTACTTGATTATTATAATGGCAAACATGATTCACTAGTTCCACTAAGCTAGTTACTTGCAAATACAATTCACTTGATGCTAGAATAGGGTAGCAGGTCACATTCCACAAACCACCTCAACACGGAAACAGAACAGGAACTCCGCTCTCGGAAATATGCAAAAATAGGAATGAAGATACATTGGAATTATGTGTCTCCTGATTAAATTAGGGTATTTGGCATATGACCTCAAGAACTGTGATGGAACATGTAACAATGAAGACAAGTCGCTAAAAGATAAGTTGATTGTATTTCTCTGACTTAAGATCAGATATGATCTCTTTCAAACATACTCACAGGTTACAAAGCTACATTAGTATAATCCTATAATAGCTGTATGCATATATAGCATATCGAAGAAGCCAGACCAGGATAAGTCCAAGCCATTATAAGCACGATGAATTGCAACTTCATTCCTAGTACGGGCCAACAAGGACCGACGATATAATTCTTATGACTAGTTAATAATAGGAAAACTACCACCAAGACTATAATACTGTAAAAGCATTCACATCTCGAGCTAAAGCACACAATGCCCCATATGGAATTGATTCAAAAAATAGTCTGATGTGAAAATTCCAAAGAGGGTGCATGCCACTATTAGGGCTCCTTTTATATGTCTAATTTTCTCAGAAATTACAGAATAACAATGGTTACAAGGCAGATGATCATGAACATGATAAACACACCATACTTGTAGAAGAAAGAATACATTAGTGCAGGGGGGTTCAGGCAGAGAACATACTGTCACAGTGTGCCCCTGGTTAGCTCGAATCAGCAGCTCGCCATCCTCCTCCAACAGACCAAATCTCTGCTTGTTGTCTCGCCTGACCGCCTACATGCAAAATTGCAGAATTTTACTCAAAGCAGCTTACAACTCACAAGAAGTTCAATAGTAACCTGATTAATTTTACAGCTTAGAGATATTTCCCAATTTAAGCTCAAGGTGATAGCTAACAAGATGAAAACATGTAGCAGACACAAGTACACCAGGGTGCTTAGAAAGATCGTCTACTGTTAAGCAGGAAGATGAGGCATGAGCAATATTACCTCCCTGATTTCATCCACCGTGTGGGAGTTGAGCGGAACCTTGGCGAAGGTCTCCAGGTTGAGGCGGAGCAGGTCACGGACCAGCACATAGCCATCGCTCCTCATGTTCAGCCTCAGCTCCGGCGCCATGTGCCGCAAGACCCTCGTCCTGAGAAGAGGAGCACATAATTTACAGTGAGTGCCCTGCTAGCATCAACGCGATTGCGGAGAAGGGGACCGGAGCTTTGTGCCGGTGCATTACAGGAGGCGGCCGAGGGCGTCGATGCGGTTTCCGCCGTCGCCGCCGCCACCACCGCCGCCACGTCCACCCGGTCGCCTGCCACCGCCACGGCCGCCACGCGGCTGGTGCGTGGAGGCAAAGGCGGCAGCATTGGAGCGGTAGCCAGAGGAGGAGGAGGGGTTCATGGTGAGAGGGGGGCGGAGGGTTGAGGGGAAGGAGGGGTGGAGGAGGAGGAGGGCGCGTATCGGGGACGAGATTGTGGCGGCAGCGAGGGCTCTCATAAGCAGCGGAACTGGCAGCGGTGACACGACCGGCGACGCGCGGCGGCGGCCGGACGACCCCTGGTGATGCGGGCGGGTGGGCTGAGCCGGATTGCTGCCTGGGCTTGCGCTGCGGTAACCTGGAAGATTAAAGACGGACTGTTGTCAATTACAAAATTCAAATTCCACGTATATACTTTCAAATGGTAAAAAGAAAAGGTTATAAAAGTGAATAGTAACCAACTCAATGGTAGCAGCACAATTCTCTCTTTTAGTTGTTAATTGTGTCAACTTAATCTCCACTCAAACTTGTGACATAGTAAACACACCATGTGAACCTACTTGAATTTATCTGTCAGAATCTTTACACATTATGGTTGCAGTTACTACGTGGTCTGGAAATACAGAGGGCAAGAATGAGATAACACTATGGCACATGGCACTGGTAGATGCATGTATGTTCAGACCATATATGAGAATCAAGTCGATCTTTCTTCAGAAACTAGTAGTATAGAAAAGAAAGCCAGGCCAAACTACCGTAGGCCTGAGGCGCTCGGCTGAAGGGGGGCGCGTCATGGGAAGCTAATGAACAATCCCGCGGACAAGTCTCACTTAGATTCGGAAGTAGGAAGCGGCGGTAGAGAAGCTCGATGGACGCACCTCACGGGCTGTTCCCGGGCCTGGAAGAACAACGAGGCGGCGGCGGTGGTGGAGGAGGAGTCGGGCACGCGCGGCGGAGGGGCAGCGGGGCGGCGGAGGGGAGCGCGCGCGGCATCCGAGGGGACGGCGTGGGAGGCGCAGGAGGAGGGCGCGCGCGGCGGAGGAGCGGCGTGTCGGCGAGGGTCGGCGGGCGGTGGCGGCGGCGGAGCGAGAGGGTCGGGGAGATGAGATGCGATGCGAGAGACGCTCCTTTTTTTCTTGAAGTTTTTTCCGACCGACCGAGCGAGCCCGAGGTGCGATTTTTCTTCTTCTCTTTTTCAATAGTGTGTCTTTTTTTTTACTAACTCACATTTTTCTACAGTATGTAACTAAAATTAATAAAAGTTTTTTTGACAAGCTTATGAATTTGCTTCAAGTTATTATATTGTTTGGATTTTTTCTTTGCGAAAATAATTCAAATCTATTATCAAAGTTCACATGAAGTATAAATCACCTCAATCAAATATAATAAAAATTACATCAAGATGCCGAGACCATCGAACGATCACTACCGCCGACGCGCCGCTGTCGCCGCTCCCCTATCGGAGCCGACTTGACCTTGTCCATGACAGCCGGCAAGTTTTCATACACGTGCCCCTAAGGACCAGCGCCCTGGAGCCGCAGTCATCGTCGTTGAACCCTTGAATAGACCTGAACCAGCTGACACCAAACCTTGCCACATGGCGAAAACTATAACCTCACCGCTCCAGGAAGATGGCGAGAATTTACGCCGGAGCTCCGTCGACTATGTCCAGATGGATGAACTCAGGAGGATCCAAGAAGAAGCGCCGCCATCCACCCGTCTTCCATGTATATTTTGTATTCCTCCAATCATGAAAGGATCAGTGCCATAAAGGCACCTGTCTATGGCTCACTGACATGTGGGCCAGCCATTTGTTGGGCCCATATGTCATAGGCACAAAGGCAGGTGCCTTAAGGCACCAAAGCACAACCCTCCCTCCCTACCCCTCGTCATCTTATTTAAGCTTTGGAATCTGCCAAGAATAGTCGGCACGAGTAGTACCGCAACCATCTTGCTTGTGTGGACGTAGCCTGCATTACTGACCATGATGATTTAGGTAAATTTATCGATTCTCCTGAAATTTTATGTCCTATTAGCAATCAAAGCTACCTCTGTGGTTGGCATCGCGCCAACTCACATGCGAGCACCCCGCTGCCAGGGAAAGGCGCTCGTATCCAGGCACCGCTAGGTTTTCACCTGCCTCCCGTCGGTGTCGGTCTGCCTTGTCTCCTTTGGCCTTGAGACCATGGAGGCGTGGTGGATCCCGACCCTTGCCGGCGGGAGGGCTTCGGTTTTGGATGCTTTTCTGAGTTTTCTTACGGTTTCTGTCCTGCTCAGAGAGAAGAGACGGCGGTGGCTCTCTGAAGATGGAATAAGATTCTCCCCGCCTAGCTCTCATCCCAGTGGTGCTTCTAGCATCATCAGAGGGTGTGTGGTGATTTGCCTTCCGCAGATCTCTCAGGATTCGGTAGGCGTTTGTCTTCAGTGGATCCACATGGATCCGGTCTTTGTTCGCGTGTGTCTGTGTGTCTATGGGTTGGATCCTTCCGATCTAAGCTTCTTTTCAATGACGACGGTTGTTGTTCTGGTGCGCTGGTCTATAAGGCCTTAGCACGATGAGTTTCCGACTATCTACTAGAACAAGTTTTGTCTGGCTCCAGTGAGGGAGGGGCGATGACGGCAGCGCGCCTTCGGCCCGCTTCAGTGCTTGTTGTCATCGCTAGGTGGTCTACATATCTGGATGTAATTTTTATTATTTTTGGTATTCATTGTACTATCATCATTAATGCTAAACAGATTGGAAGTTTTCCAAAAAAAGAAAATCTTATCTCCTTTTTTTTTGAAAGTTAATCTTATCTCCTATTATCGAGGTTGATTTGACAGTTCCATTGTGTTCCAGATGCAGATCTTCTAACCCTATGTTTGGATGTATTGTGTCTACACCACTACACATTGAATCTTTGTGTTGGTTGTTCTTTGCGAATTAAGATGACTTGTTCATCTTTTGTATCATGACATTTTGTTATTTTTCTTTACTGATTATTACTGTTCTAATAGGTAACGAGAAGAAATAACAATCTTCATTTTTTTCCATTAAAAATATTACTACGATGTATAATATATTGCACAATATCTTTCTTACTTATAAAGGTTGGAGTTGGTGGTGAGTTCACTTGTAGTACCTCCGTCCTGGTTTATTGGTCCCATTGTATTTTACGCCAAATTTTGATCAAAGATTTAGCTAATAAAATATTAATGTATGTCACCAACAATTATATCATTGGATTCGTATTTGAACATAGTTTTCGATAACATTATTTTTTATGATATGCATTAATATTTTGTTAGTTAAATCTTTGATCAAAATTTGACATAAAAATACAATGAGGACCAATAAACCAGGACAGAGGTAGTACGACCAATAACCTTCACCAACAAATAAATGCACCTTTACCCACATGTGGGAACCAACCTTCCAAGAGACATAAATAAACAAATGCGCTTTTACTTACATGTGGGACCTAAAACAAATTAACAAGTACATTGCTACTTTATGTGAGACCAACACTTGAAGAACACACAAACAACAAAATGGAAAAGTGTGAATCCAACTCAAAATTATGCTATTAAGCTGTGAGCTTATTCCTCATATTTTAGTTTTGTAGCAACGCACGGGCATTGTGCTAGTACGTAGGAATGTTTGGATCTGTGTCGCAAGTGTCCTCAACTACAGTGGGATATAAGTATACAATACAACCAGTTTTAGGAAAAACTTTGTGTGGGTAACGCTTCGTCTTAGCAAGGCCACTAAAAATGCTTATTCCAACATAAACAAAAGATTTTATGCTTAGCTCTTTTTACAAGCCCAGATAGTGTTCATTTCCATTTTCCAAAAGCAATCCTATGAAACTTTTGAAGATCAACATATTTCTATGTTTAGTTACTAAAGAAATATTGACCAAAAATGACACTATGGAGATAGAAGTTGTCACTTTTGTAAATTCGAGTCATTTGACAATTTATTCTAGCACGTTGACTAGTAAAATATATTTGGAGAGATCTCCGATGTGCATATGGTTTACATTATGTACATAGAAAGCCTAGAGGAATTGTTTGGTTCGTGGATTATTTTTATTCACCAAAAATGAGGAAATTAGCAAAGTTAGGAATGAAATATGTAATATTGGCAAGATAGTGAACTTTCACCAATGCTTCCCCTCCAACATGCTCAGGGGCCAACAGTTCTTAGCTGAAGTAGATCTGACTCATCATTTTACTAATTCTTGAGTATATTGGATTCTGGGATTTCAGACTTCTCATGTGACTTGTGGGATTGATCATTTATTGCGAGCTGCATTTGGTTTTGGGGTGCAACATCAACACGTTGTACTAAACTTTTCCTTTTGTAGTATTTTCCTATTACAAATAAGAATATTTCTTCTACGTATCCTTCAATTGTACTGGCAAAAATGAAGTTTGTATTCTTGTTGGTGAAAAGACCCATGTTAATTAGCATATATGTAATTAAAGGGAAAGAAGGGATAAATAGATGAATCAAATGATTCCGAATTCCCATTGCAATGCCATGTTAGATCCATACAATTTGAATTGGTGTGTTATTGTTGGCAAGATAGCATGGAACTCAGAGTTCCAACAATTCAAGGGTTGTACCGATGTTTCGGCCACCAAAATTTCCTTTTCCTTCACACAAGGGGAGAGCGGTAGGAAATCTGGACTGAAAAAACTTCGTGAAGTGCCAAATGTTCATCCTATCTATATCGTGCAAGTTAGCACAAAATGTTAGGGTTTAAATGGGCTATGAATTCAGTTTCTCTCTCAGTTTTTTAGATGAATTCTGCATTTGCATTTTTGCGGGAAAGGTTATGTATGCGTTGCATGTGAAATATAGCTGATAACATAATAATGGAAAACCAGCTAGAGCGAAAGGTAATAATTTGATTGCAAATTTATTGAATTAAGAGCAAAAGTTTGTGTTACTTATAACTTTGTCCTTATCAATCAAACCAATGCAAATATTTGCATGGGACAGTCGCTCAAGTGAAAGATTAAATTGTTTTGTCAGAACAGAAAGCATCATATCGCAGCAAAAAACAAGCATCGGTCATGACTCATGAAGTTGGAGCACTGAGTTGCAACTGAAAAACAACTGGAAAAACTTTGCAATTGCATGTTTGATTTTCCTTTGCACCGTTACCAAGCATCCACTTATTCAATTGCAGGTAGAGTACAATTATCATGCCATGTGAATTGAAGCTGGTAGGAAGGTGTTTAGCTCACGGTGAGATCATGATATTGATTGTGATGGTGTTGTATCCTTGCATATGCATGTCAGAAATGATGCACGTCTGCACCTGCTACACCTTCCACACACAAAGAGCTATTTTATACATCAATTTGTTTGGTCTGGCCAGTGAGAAGCAAATAAAGAAATAAATATGTTGTGTACATGAAGGGAGAACAATATTCTTTTGGCTTGGTACTTTGCTGCTTGTCGCTTTTATATATCACTTCTGCTTGTTTGCCTGTTTACGTTCTTCTGAACATGGCACAGTTGTCTACAGGGCAGTCGGTAGAACTTGCAAGCTGCAGTTGGTTCTGACTCTTGATGCTGATTTCTCGAGCGAACAAGTTTCAAATTTGTGAACCTTTTCAGTTTCGTGGGCTTCAAGCAACGTGCATGAAGCAGCTTGACTATGAGACTAAAATTTTCGTTTTTTCTATTTTGTGTCGAAAATGAACCAAGTCAACTAACATATCAAGTCTCTGAGATTTTTTTTATATCCACTATTAATATTTTGCTTGTTTAGTTTGTAGGCTAAAATCGAAAACGTAACAAAATTCGGCGGTCAATCCATAAAGTGTCCTTATCCTTGATATGTTTGTTCATTGGTGAATTTGGAAACGCATAGTCCTATTAGTGAGATGATGCATGCTCGAACAATTAATTCATTTTACCTCGAACAGTTCTGAATCTTTATATGTACTATGTCACTTCAAAGAAAAAACCTAGGACCTCTGATGCTTCCTTGTTTCTTTCATACATCGATGAAAATAATGAATACTGCTATTCGGGATCAGAAAAGCATTGATGAAAAATTTGTGCTGTTAATTCAAGTTAAGGCCACCTAGAAGGAAGTTCGTCATGTCCAAATCCCCTGGATGGTGGTAGCCAGGATCATGTGCATATGCACAAGATAGGTTATGTAGTAGTCTCACTAAACTCAAGAGTAAATTAGGGCATGTAACGTAGGTAATACGTACCTCTCTGATTGCTTTTCAGTTTTCCAACGACCACCTCTTCCAATTCTGATCCAACACTTCATATCAATCTCTTAGACCAGCCGACGGGTCGCCACCCCCTAGTGCCACTAACCTATAGCCTGTCTACCGATGTTTCCCTTCCGGCGGACTTCTCTTTTGCAACTCCCTTCTTCTCATCCTCCTCTTGGCCTATCATCACTGAATCGCCCATCGACACTTGATGCTTCACTCTCTATGTCTCGTCAAATCACTCCAACAATCGCTGCTCCACCACCATCTTCTCCGCGCGTCGATCGCTAGCCCGCTCCGCCGTGGCTCATCATCTGCTTTGCATCGTCGTTCGCCCTCCACGGCTCCACCGTCGGGCACAAGCGTTGAAAATGCAACCTCAAAAAAATTTGGGCGTGGCGTGGTGTGCATGGTATGCAAATCCTTGGTTTAATCATATATTGATCCAGCGCGTGCTGCGTGCCCCATTAGTTTACTAACTGCCTATGATCCTGCGACGTGCTAATAATATATACAAATGCAACTAGTATATATACTACTCCAGGGTTCCTAAAAAGCTGCGTGTATAATTGTATATCCGGCCAGCGAATTATAGTTAAGCAAGCATCTCCCCTGCCTGGCAAACAACTAACCAATTCCGTTGCAATTATAATACAGCTTGCTTACAGTGCGCTTACTTGATTCATGTGCTGATCCGTCCAGCTAACTGATGATATGGTCAAGTAAGCAAGTTGTAACCAGTGCTCACTTCCGTTTCCATACCCGAACGTGGTCTATAAAACGGACTCGACGAACAACAACGGGCTCCACACACAAACAAAGTGATCCAACACACGGCTTCAAAGCAGCATCGATCTCCTCTGCATCTTAGGAGGTAGGGGCCTACCGATCAATGGCCGTAGCGACGACGAAGCTGGCGACGGTGACCGGTGCGGTGCAGGTGGCGGTGGTAGTGGCAGCTGTGCTGGTGGCGGCGGCGTTGGTCTCCGTCAAGGCCCAGGCGGAGGGCTGCCGCTACATCGACCCGACGGCGGGGAGGACCTGCGAGCTCGCGGCGGGCGGCGCCATCCCAGGCCTCCTAGCGCACTGCTGCGCCGTCTTGTCCGCCGACCGGGGCAACTGCCTGCAGTGCCGGCTGCGGGAGCTGCTCGCCGGGAGGGAGCAGCCCCTCACGGAGATCTTCCCGTGCATCGTCGAGGAGGCCGCCTGCCCACGCGCGGGTCCAACCGATGATCGACCACTCTTGTTCTCGGCTGGCGTTTGATTTCCGCTTGAGGATGAATCTCTCCAGCTCCATACGCTCCTGTAAATATACTCTCGTGTAAAATTCTGGGTACGGTAAAAGAGCTCAAAATTTAAACTTTTTTTTAATAAGATCAGAATTATTATAAAGTTTCATCTGAAGTATAAAACGCCTCAAACATAATAAAAATTACATTGAGGTTTATGGATCACCGAGCGACCATCACCACCGCCAGAACGAGCCGCTGACGTGTCGGTGTCGCCTCTGCGAATCAATCAGGATATAAGAGCATCTCCAGCCGTTCGGCCCCCCCGGGCGCCAAAAAGAGCGGCCTGGAGGAGAGCCAGCGCTAGATCGGCCCCTGGGGTTCATTTCTCCCAGCCACGCGCCCAGGTGCCACCCCCCAAGGGCGCTCCATATTCGAAATCAATCATTCCCGCTCAAAGAAACAACAAACCGGCGATCATCGCAATAGTTCGACAATTCGGTGCCACAGTTCGGCGATCAAAATAAAAGGACACGCAGTAGTTCGGCGTACAAAAAAGGAAGGAAGCGGAAGGAGTGCATCAAACGTTGAGGTCAACCTCCGGCAGCGTCGCCGGCGGCGTACGCGGGCTGGCAGGAGTCGGCGTGGCTTCTGTGCTGCTGGGCGCGGCGGAGGCATCGTCGGTGGGGCTGGGCGTCGCGGAGGCATCGTCATCAGCCACCGGGCTGGGCGGCGGCGGCGGCGTAGCCGATATCTGGTTCAGGGTGAGGCCACGCTCGGTCAAGAACCATGCCTTGAGCTTCTCATCGCCGCTCTGGAGCATGTCAGCGCCGCCCATCAAAAAGGCGAGGTCGTTGTTCCTCTTCTTGGCGTCTTGAGCTTTGAGTTTCGCGGCGGCGTTGGTGCGGAGCAAGTCGAGTTTGACGGCGCTATTCGTCATCAAAACAGCCCACCTCGCCTCAGTTTTCTCATCTTGCTCGGCGCCCCTAGTCTTGGCGTCGGCGAGGCAGTGTTCGATGGACTCTTGCACGCGCGCGGCAGCCGACTCGGCGTCTTTCGCCTTCTTGGCACATTTGTTGCCGTCCGGTCGCCCGTCGGACGTGCCCGCAGTCGGCGCGTCTGGTTTGTACATCTCTTTGGCCTTGGCGATGGTGCGTTGGACGACCGCCCATTTCTCGCACTTGTCGATCCGCTTGAAGACGTAGAGATACTTGAAGTCTGCGTCGCTGTTGTTTTTGCGGAACATGGCAAACATGCGTAGCAGCTGCACCGAAAAAAGAACATCAGTCGGCGCCAGAGTGCGCGCCAGGGCGCGCACAAGGCGAAAGAACGCTCGCGCGGCGAAAGAGCGCACGCCCGTCGAAAGGCAACAATAAGAACGGCGTGCGATACCTGATCCTCGACGCTGGTGCCGCTCTCTGGGCGAGCCGTGACCTCCTCGACGATCCCATGCCATTTGTTGCACGCCGTTTGGATGACCGACCAATAGTTCGCCATCGCCTTCCACCCCCGCTTCATGTGCATGCCTTTGAAGTAAGGGTCGACGATCTTCCGCTCGTCGAACTCGGCCTTGATGCGGTCCCAATACGTCTCGATGCTATGCCGGTGACCGGGTCGAGGCAGACGACCTTCCACGCTTCGGTGAGGCACTACTCTTCCTTGGACACCCATTTGATGGGTGGCTCGCCGGACTTGGCCTTCTTCTTCTTCTTCTTCTTGCCTTTCCTCGTCGGCGCTGGCTCCTCCTCCTCTTCTTCCTCCTCCTCCGTCTCTTCCTCGCCGTAGTCGAGCTCGTCGTCCATGTCGGCGAGGTCAACCGAGCCGTCCTGCGTAGTGAACCCGGGGAAGCGGCGGCGGCAGCCGAGCCGGCTGCGATGATGTCCTCCATGTCGGCCTCCGTCGTGTCGGCGTCCCCGAGATGCAACGAGGATGAGGCTTGTGAGTAGAGGCCGCGGCTAAGAGGTGGCGTCGGTGAGGCTGCATAGTCCGGTGGCGAGTACGTGTATGGCGGTTACTGCACGCGGGCGAGGGCGTGCGCTGGACAGGGCGCCCATGGGGAAGGTGATGTTGGGGTTGAAGCCACCATGGGCGTCCCCATCGGCATAACCTGGCGACGGCGTGCTCCATGGATGCGGCGACGACGAGAACCCGGCTAGAGAGCCGACGCTTTGCTGGCTCCAGGGCGCGTATGGGTGCCTATCGGGTGGATTCATCATCGCCGCCTGCCCTCCCTCCGCTGTTGACGCATGCTCTCTCCCGCCGCCGCAGCCGGCGTCGCGCTTTTTCCAGCCTTCTTGGTTCTATTACGCTGTCGGCGGTGACGGCCTCCGGCGCTCCACATCCGCCTTCCACTCGGCGTTGCTCATGCGAGGCTTGGGCAATGAGCCCTCGGCTTCCTTTGCCGGTTGGCGGCGGCGGCGGATTCGTCGCATGCGACATCACGTACTTCTTCGGCGGCATGGCGGCGGAAGGGCGAGGAGGCGGGGGTTTGGCGGGAGGAATGGAGAAGAGAGAGAGGGAGCGGAGAAACGGCGGAAAAGGGCTTCGATCGGCAGCAGAGCGCCCCATGCCGCTTTTAGCTTGTCTTGCCACACCCAACCGCTTGTTTGGGCGGATCGCCGGCTCTGGATTTCGCCCAAGCCGACGCTAAACGAGATTATGGGGGCGCGACTGGGCCGATTTTCGGCCACCGACGCTAAAAATTCGTCTGTTGGGGGCGCGGCTGGAGATGCTCTAAGTAAAGACCACGCCCGGCCTAGAAATTTCACTTGGGACACGTGCCTAAGCTAATGTATTTTCTTTTTCACCCGCAAACAAAAATATTTTTTCTTGTTCCCGTGAAAAAAATATTTTGCTCTAAAGAGAGGGGGTAGCAGCGGTGTGCGCAGGTTATGTTTCTACTAATTATTTCAAAAATGCCCCTAGACTCGAGAGTAAATTACGGAACGTATGCCACTGAGCGTATATTCGCACTTTCCTCCCTCGATTTTCCTCCCCTCTCCCGGCTCGTCTCCATCCGCGACGGAGCGGCGGCCTAGGGTTTGCGCCGCGCCGCCGCCCGCGTAGCCCTCCCCGCCGACCAGCCCTGCGCGACGCCAGCTGCCTCTCCGACCCCGCCGAAGAGCGCTGCGCCTCCCGACGACCAGCGGAGCCGGTCCCGTCCGTGCCGGCCGGCGCCCCTCTGCCCCCCCACGGAAGCCTAAAGGTGATTTCTTTTTCTTGTCGTGCTTGTATCTCCTGAAAGATCAGAAGTAATTGCACCCCTCTGTTGCTCGCGTGTAAGAAATTCCATGCCAACTTGTCATACAATTGACGAATTATCTGAAATTTCATCTTCAACCGAACCTCTGTTCTAGAGTTCGTATTCTTCTGAACCAGAAATCCTTGGAGCCTCTTGTTTGCATAATTATTGGTGTATGTATTCTCGATGAAGAGAAAACGAATTATATCCGCGGAGTTAATTATTTGAAGGGGAAATAAACTTTATGGTATATACATCTTCCAGTACTAGACTGTAATTTCTTCTTCTTCTAAAATGCAGTGTCATTGCGGAACAACTGAGGAAGCATGACAGAGGGTGGTATTGTGGTGGCCATTTGCCAACACGGCGGGGAGTTCACTTCTGGCCCCAATGGGAATTTGGTCTACAAAGGGGGGGAAGCGCACGCCGTTGATGTCTCTCGGGATATGCCACTGGACAGCTTCAAGGATGAGGTGTCCAAGGTGTTCCATGTCGATGTCACTGACATGTCTTTCAAATACTTCCTTCCGAACAACAACAGAACGCTCATCACAATCTCATGTGATCGAGATTTGCAACGGATGGTTGATTTTACTGCTAGTGCTGCGCAAGTAGACGTTTTTGTCATTAGTACACGGGATAACAGGTATGAATTGTTCTAATGTTTTGTGTAGCCTTTTCATAGTTCATCTAGAAGAGCCAATATCAAGCATCTCCTGATGTGATGGGCGTTTTTGTTATGCTGGGTAACTAGGAGTGTTGTAACTTACACTGGAGCTTCCACTGTTAAAGCTGGATCTAATGCACAGGGTGACAAAAGGAAAAGGCCAGCTTCCAAAACCAAGTAGGTGCTACTGTTCTGATTCTGTTTTTCTAGTGTTAATTAGTTATTACTCTTTCACATTATACTGAACTGTCTCTCTCTCTCTCTCTCTCTCTCTCTCTCTCTCTCTCTGTGTGTCTTCAGGGCATCCAAAAGTAACAAAAAGACCCCAAATGCTACCGGTGATGTGGTTCAAGCTAATACCCATGATTTCAATCAGCCAAGACCGGTGGAGACATTAAATGATTACAACGAGTACATTTCTATTGCTTGCATTTCTGTTGTGCCTTTGTTGCTACCTTATGACATGTACCTTGGTTACAATCTATTGTGCCCTTCAAAACAGAAACAGGAAATTCAGAATCCCTATTTTTTAATGTAGCCTTTCTTCAGTCAATTAAATATATGCCTACTTAAAGAGGCGCAGATTGTCAAGTTGGGGTTATCATAGAAAATTAAACCCTACATTATTTGCTGGAGTATTTAGTTCTGCTACCGATACCATCATTTTCATTTATTCATGTTTGGTGAAATCTCTAGTTAAATCTCGCCAGCAACTTGGTTTATAGCATCATTGTGTATGAAACAGATAATATCTTCACTAATTTCTTTCTGTCCCTTCCTTTCAATTATGGCAACTGCTAATGCATACCTACTAGTAGCCCATGTTATAGCTGTTTCTTTTACCTAGTTTCCCGTATGACACTTTCTGTAGTTCGCATTGTTATTTGAATGGTTTCATGTTCTGATTGCGTGCCTTAGGTGATTTTTTTTGCAGTCTCTGTATTTTGCTGTTACTGCTACTTTTGTTGTTCCTCTTGCATTTGAAGGAGTTACGGATTTGTTTTTATGAACCCTACTTTGTGATCAGTTAATGCTTAGTGAAGTGTTAGTTCATCATAGATAGATGCCCCTCTTGCAGCCACATGATTACGTATATGTTATCCATTGGTTGGACTGTTATGCACGATTACTTTACTTGTAGATTGTAAGGATCAATCATTTTACTTGTGATATGATGCTGTTTGAAACAACTAATTTATTGTCCTTGATGAAACTAGGGACTTTCAACTAGAGTTTGGACGTGATGTTACCTTTGCCACCACAGATGAAGCTGTTTCCTCTGCTCCAGAGATTATGAATCAGGAGAAGCTTGCTCTCGTTGATACCACGCAAAGGTAGTTATCTAGTCAAGTTATGTCTTGTGCTTTACAAAGTTCGTAAAAATCAAAAAATGTAAGTTCCAACGGTGCTTGCATGGCTTTTGCAGGGAACTAATTGGGCCTTTTGATGATTCAATCAATGCATATGATGGTTCGGAGATCATAATAGATCCTCCCCAGGAACTTGCCAGTAACCCCACTATGTTCTGGGATGACATTATTAAAGGTGTTGGTCAAGAATTTGATAACGTGAAGGATTTCCGAGCTCAGTTGTGCAAGTATTCCATCGCGAAAGGATTTGCATACCGTTTCATAAAAAATGAAACCACCAGAGTCACTGTGAAGTGTGTTGGGGATGGCTGCACCTGGCGATTGCATGCATCCGAGTCATCTCGTAGCAAGAAGTTTGTTATCAAGAAAATGACTGATGTGCACACATGTGGAGGAGAAGGTGGAGAGGGTCAGCGGCGAGCAACAAGGCAGTGGTTGACTACCATCATTAAGGAGAAACTGCGTGTGAACGCATCACTCAAGCCGAAGGACCTTGTCAAAGAAATATATGAAGAATATGGAGTTCTGCTGACCTATTCACAGGTTTGGCGAGGTAGAGAAGTGGCACAGAAGGAGATGTTTCATGTTATGAGGGAGACATTTGGCCATTTGCCCTGGTACCGTGATAGACTTTTTCAGACTAACCCAGGGAGCTCACTTGAATTGTCTCAGACAGTGGATACACGCCGTGTTTTTATCGCATTCCATGCTTCTTTACACGGTTTTGCAAATGGGTGCAGGCCCCTTCTTTTTCTTGACAAGGTTCCGCTCAAGGCGACAAATGAGTACAAGTTGCTGGTTGCGGCTGCAGTTGATGCAGATGATGGTGTCTTTCCAGTGGCATTTAATGTGGTTGAAGATGAAAGTTATGACAGCTGGGTTTGGTTCTTGATGCAGCTGAGGATTGCTCTCCAATATCACAGCTACCCATTCAATGCTATGACATTCTTGTCCAATGGACAAAAGGGTCTGGATGCTGCTGTCCCACATGTGTTTGAAGATAGCCACCATGCCTTCTGTTTACATCATATCATGGAGGAATTCAGAGGAGAACTGAGGAAGGGACCATGGTCACAACAGATAAGAGATGCGATGGTCGAGGATTTTACTCGTGCGGCCGAAGCATGCAGCATTGATGAGTTTAATGCATCAATTGAGAGCATAAGGAATATATCCACTGAAGCTGCCGACTGGATCATTGCGAGTAAGCCAGAGCATTGGTCAGATGCCGTCTTCACAGGCTGTCGGTATGACCATTTCTCATCAAACATTGTTGATGCATTTAATAACTGGATACCAACAAAGAAGGAGGGGTCCATGGTGCTGATGATAGATTCTCTGAGAATGAAAGTAGCGGAGATAATGGAAGCAAGGCGTGAAGCCTGCAAGTCATGGGAAGGGCCTTTAACACCTTCCATGGATTTCAAAGCGCAGGGTGAGATGTCGAAGGCTAGTAAGCTGACCGTGCTGTGCTCTTCGGAGACTGTGTTTGAAGTGCGGGGCAGCGGTATTTTTGTTGTTAATCTTGCAAATTGGGAATGCACATGTCGGAGGTGGCAACTTTCTGGCCTCCCTTGTATGCATGCCGTTGCTGTGTTTAACAGGATTGGACGATCTTTCTATGACTACTGTTCCAAGTTTTTTAAAATAGAGAGCTACCATATGACATACTCAGGAACAACCCTCCCAATTCCTGACATGGATACCTTCGATTTTAGTGCTGGGGCAACGATCCCACCTCCCAAGCCACGTACATCAGATAAACCGAGAAGAAAGAGGTTTAATCCCAACAAGGTAACCACTCTTATACGGCTCTGTAGCAGGTGCAAGCAGGCAGGCCACAATAAGGCAACATGTGAAGCTCTTCTGTAGACAAAGCAAATTCTTCATCTGCAGTATGTATAGCAGGTATATCTTGTCTTTTAACCTGTATTTTCCAATAAAATAACCACTTTCCTTGATCTATCCAGTTAGGAACGTCATGTTCAAATATGTCAATTTTGCTGGAAAAGTGACATCTTAAATAGTGGATGGAATTCCTCAGTGATGTTCAGAGTGATTGCTGTATATGAAATGAGCCCCAGATTGACTCAAACATCACTGCGGATAGCTGAGGGTGCACACAATTAAATGGTATAGGAGTTCAGGATATGATTTGACTCCAAGAGGCAATATCCCTAGGATTTAAGAGGGGGCGAAACATTGCACAGCATTTGTCAATTGCACGCACTGTTTTTATTGATATAAAATCGATCTGGTTTTCTTGAATTTTGAGTGCTTGCCAACGACCATTGTATCATTGCCTTGCATAGTCTCTCTCGGTAGAATCCTACTGCTGAACTAACTGCTTTCCACTGGTAGCACAGAGGAACACACTGATGACTGGAATTCGGACTGCTGTTGTTTGTCCAACCTGCTTGGCTAACCAAACAACGTTTTTACGGGTGCAGGTTCATGGAAGGACGGAAGGACGGAGATAACACGACATCATTCGATATGATTTTGTTTATATGATGGGTGTAACTTAAAGTTCTGTAGCAATGGACTAGAGACGATGATCCGGTGCGATCTTCTGGACAGTGTCAGCTGAAAACAGAGTAGTCGATGGTTAGCTGTTTAGTTATAGCTGTAGGTTCAGTTATTTTATCCTAGTGTCATAGTATTATTCTCAAATTCTTGTGTGTGTCATAGTTCCTGTAGTCAGTTATTGCTCTGCATATACCAGCTGTCTATTGTGGTCAGGATCTCTTTTCCTTTGTAGTCCAAGCTTTGCTCTCTGTTCTGTTGGGATCATGTATAGTAGATAATAATGATTTCGTGAGCACTTGGGAAGTATATACATTCTCATGATTTGTGTGCAAAGACTAACTGAAATCCCGAAACATAATTTTGCATTGGATGAAGTATTCTGAATTTGAAAATGAGTAAAGGATCCATGTACTGTTAATTACTCCCTATGTAAAGAAATATAAGATCTTTTAGATCACTAATGATTTTGGGGTATCATTTGTTTTTTGTTTTTTGTTTTTTTTGCACAGGCCAATATGTGTAGTCTTTTTGCCTACAAATTTGTATGTAGCATTTGGATGTGACAAAAACCACCTAGAATTTTTGTTGTAATTATTTAGGAATTTCAAAAAATACACGCGCTTTTTGGAGCACCAACAATTTTTTGTATGTATAACTGCATAGATACTACTCCCTCCGTCCGAAAATACTTGTCATCAAAATGGATAAAAAAAGATGTATCTATAACTAAAATACATCCCCTTTTATTCAGTTTGATGACAAGTATTTTTGGACGGAGGGAGTACAAGCCACGTGATTTTTGTATGTATAGGAACAATGCTACAAGGAACTGCTCTGTGATTTATGTATGTCTGACAGCATAAATCTATTCTGGAGCAAGCAATCTGAAATGCTTTGCTTCTCCTGATTTTCTTTAGTTGTGTGCGAGCTTTAACACTAGCATGAGACAGTAGTGATTGGCACAGTTGTTGTTGGAGATGGTATTGGTGAGATCTATGGTGAGCAGCAATTGCTAAATTAGAGTTGTGAAAAAGAATAAAAGGTTCATGGGGACATGAACTATGTACAAAAAAAAATCATGAAAGGCGATGATTGGTTCCACTGAGTACTAACATAATTTTTTTATAAGGATCTCTTCCTGCTAATTCTTCTTCGCCTTCTTAATAGGGGATCCACCAAAGGCGATGGCTCGGTGGCTCCCCTCCGAATTGAACCATGAAGATCATTCAACCCTCTAGAACGTTGCTTTGAACCAAGTTTTGTAGTGCTGGAGATGGTGTCTGGAAACTTTGCTGTAGAACTACTCCCCCGCTACATCATCGAGCAAACGTACTTACTGAAATCTCATCGGCTATTCTTTATTAAGCCCAATGACATCTCTACCAGTACATGACAACGCGTTGGTCAGTGTTTCCCGACACCTCTAATGCCTATGAGTAACTGAGGAGCAAAGCAAATGATGACAAGATATGGCACATTATTTAGGTAGGAAGGAGAGCAAAATGGTAGTTCAATGGCAAGGGTATATGTAAGGAGCTCAAATTGTACTATCTCTTTTACTAGGCAGTATATAAATATAGGCATTTGGTAGGTATGTCTTGACTTCATCGCGAATAACTATGCCTACTTTCAATTTATGTTTATTGAGTTTAATACAATGACACCTAGTTCACACAAGAGTCTACGAAATAGATAGAGAAATCTTAAACTGTATTTCCGGTCTTCTTCTTGCATTTTCTCCAATAAAATAACAACTCTTCTTGATCTATCATGTTCAAATCGTTCAATTTTGCTGGTAAAGTGACATCTTAAATAGTGGACGAAATTCCTCAGTGATGTGGAGTGATTACTGAATATATATAACGGGCTCCACATTGACTCAGACATCAATGTCGAATGTCACTGCCTTCCACTAAAAAAGTACTACTTTTGATAACCGAGCGTTTTTCTCAGTTTAATTTTCACTGCAACTCTAATGCCGTTTAACTTGCGCCTTGAAGAACTAGAATCAGGGCAATGTACCCCCAGCCCCAACTCGAAGTTGTATTTTCCTACGGGTCATCATAGATGGATTCCTCTCCTCCCCCCTTCATTTGTTTTTGTTCCCGCCCATACCGACCCCAAATGTACCCAGAAACATTTTGCTACTCTATACCCCCTGTTGCTTTCAAGCTAGGCACATACTTCAATGTCTATGGATGACTATCCGCTGTTCACAGCCGGTGCCAATTACATGTTTGTTTTGTTGTCGGATTCTGCCACCACGGACGAGAACGACCAAGCATGACGACGGTGCCGGAGCGTCCCAAATTGGGATTTGACGGTGTCAGTGAGCTTCCTCCGTCGATCTCGGTTGCAAAGTGCGGCAATGACCTTCACTGTTCGATGTTCTTGGTGGCGACCGGCCTTTGTCGCGGCTTGACTGTCCGCTTGCGCAAGCACAATCTTCATTTGCGTTGCACCTCACATCAAGACCGTGCTATGTATGTAGCTGCTGGGATCGCGGAAAGTGGTGATGACATCACATATGATGTCAAACGATAGTTGGTGCTCATATGGTTGCTATCATAGCTTGTTGATCATTGTTTTGATCGATTCAAAGTTTTTTTCTTTTTACTCCACCAAGGCATAACTTCGGTCTTGTTTGGCTTTGCTAGTTGTCAGCGTGATTTTTTTGTGTGTGTTGCTGTTGCCCGTGTGCATCTTAGCTATGTAGAGGCCGCGTGTGTGCTCACTGTGTTTTTATCCTCTTGATATTTCATTTCGAGATAATAAAATCCACCCATTGTCGATGAAAAATAATTTTTGGGCGACATTTGGCCCCTCAAGTCTTAAAACAGGGTACGTTTAGCCCAAAACCAGATTTTACCAAAAATCATGAATGACATGGCGTGGTTTTGACACAAGAAGACATGTTGCACTCCACCTTATCATCTTATTTTTCTTCTCCTCTCTCCCGGGAGGCATTTCATCAAACACATAACGTGCAACAGTTGCTTCCGTCCTTTCTGTCACATCGCCACGGCCTCACTGCCCAGTTGACCCCTGTCAACCTGTTCGGCCCCGAGCAGCCGTTGCCACACTCACTTGGTCTGCGTCGAGGAGTAGCTACCGCACGCACCTGCTCGTGTAACGTGACCTGGCAAATGTAACGTTACCTAGCAAATGGTGACACATTGAGCACCCTCATGGTAGAAACACCCTCATGTAACGTGACCTGACAAATGTACTTGATGAAATCTCATGGGTTCTTCAGTACCAAACTCAACAACATCTCTATGGCTACTTGTCAACGTGCAATTGAGAGCTTCCCAATACCTCCAATTCGTACGAGTAGTCAAGGAGCAAAGCAGATGATGACACATTGCTGAGGTGGGAATGAGAGTAAACCACTTGTTCAGCTGCACGGCTAAGAGTAAGGATTCAGCTGCACGGCCAAGACTAAGGATGGTATATATGGATGGGGACTGTACCATCTCCATTACTAGACAATAGTAGGTGAGTCATGACTTCATCGAAAGTAGCCGTGTCCAGTTTCGATATGTGTTTATCAATTTTAATACGACAATTAGTTCAGCGAATAGTATTCGTATACAGTTGGTGCCAACCCATGATTGCTAAGTGTACATATATTAAGCTACCATTATTATTCTAATGCAACAACTAGGTTTCACTGTACAGCAAGTTGGTGCCTATATATGGTGTAGTGATGGAGGAAGTAGATAGAGCAATCGGCAAGAGACCCACGCCCCCCGGGCCGCCCTCCCTGGCGGCGTCGGAACCCTTAATCACGCTACCGCATCCCCCTCTCACGTCCCCCACCTTGCCGCCACTGAAGGAGCGGTTAGCAAAGCCCGTGCTAGCTCCTAGTATGGTGGCTACGGGGCGCCTCGGCCGGCTCTGGTCCCCCTTTCATGAGGATCTCCTTCCACGCCCATCGGCTTGTCGCAAACTGAGATTATATTTGTGCATATATGTTTGTTAAGTTTATTAAAGCAACTAGTTCACCCAAGAGTGTACAGTTGGTGCACATATCATTAATTGCACATATACTAAGCTATAATTCTTCTTCTTATAATCGCTGTAACTAGGTTGCTTTGTGTCATTATTTACTATAGATCAAGTCCCAAACTGTATGTGTTTTGATCCTGGAATAATCTTTCTCCAAAGGTCAACAGTGTCCTATCCATCACACAGGGCAAATTTTTCATATTTTCTTTGTCGTAACAAACATGACATATATATTTATTGTTACGATTATGACTGTCAATATTTGTGCATCAATTTCACATGATCGTCAAAATTGTACAACCATGAAAAATTAATTAATGTCAAATATTCCAGCACTGTAAGTTTTCGGTGAGGTGACTTTGAGGGACGCACCTTAGAAAGACTAGTTGGGGTAATGTAATACTAGTAGATACTAATGATTTTGTGACAGCATATGGATGACTGGCTCAAAGATGACTCGGATGACAACATATGGAGCATGCACCAAAACGCCCTAAAGATGGCCTCGAATGAAGAAGTACCCAACATGAAAGTTATGCGTATCATCGATATGTACAACTTTTCTTTTAGAGTCATCGCGATCGGAGATAATGTGCGACCTACATAGTCATGGCAAGACACGGAGAATCTAGTTTGCCGCCTGCCGAATCCGACCCAAAATTAACCCAAATGATAACGCCCACACGTTTGGCATGTTTACACTTCGCCCACATGCGTTGATACACGTTGATTCTGTTTTGCACGAATCCTAAAGGAATCTGTTAAATTTTCAGTACCACGTGGGTATCATCGTGTATGTGGGCGTTGAAAAGTTCGCCCACATGACCCGCAACACGCGGTTGCCAGCTGCGCTATGTGGGCGAACAAGTTTCTGCCCACACAGTCACCACCTAGTCCACGCGCGTGTGGGCGAACTGCTCTTCGCCCACACGACGCTCGTACGTTGTTTGATGGCAACTGTAGTTACGTATACGTGGCAATTAGGTAAACACACATGGCAACTATGACTCGTTGCTAGATGGCAACTGCAGTTGTGCATACGTGACAATTAGGTAAACACACATGGCAACTGTGGTTAACCATACATGTCAACTATGATTGAATCACACGTGGCAACTAGTTAATCACACATGACAACTATTTGTTTGATCACGTAGGGCAAGTAGTTTATCACACATGACAACTATGATTTGAATACATGCGGCAACTACCATTACTTAGAGATGAAAACCATAGTTAACCAAAACAGAGAAGTCGTCATGTTTTTACAACTACATTTTGTCATCCCGGGTGACTAAAGTTGCCATCCCCTAGGGCAACTAAAGTGTCACCCCGCGGGTGCATCATGACATGTGGGCAGATTTGCTTCGTGCCACACACGCGGAGTGAGGATGGATATAGTAGTTTGTTGGGTGTGTGGTACGAAGTAGTTGCGCCCACACGTGTTGGCAGTTCTAATGTTCACCCACACATAACCCGTGTGGGCTGCCTCCTACTTACGCCACACACGATATATGAACGGATGTCTAATATGCCACACGTGTGGGCGTTATCAGCGTCCAAAGTTAAAGATGGGTCATAAAAGTCATCCGGAGAGCCTTACATGGAGAAGTGGTCCGCGTTGGGTTATATTAAGCTCGTTGAGACGAACAAGTTTGATGCTGGACACGATTGTATGCTATTTCTCCAACCCATGCAAAAAACACGACATAAATATGGGACAAATCCGAGCCAAATCCGAATTGAACTAGAACTACGACTTTTAGGACGTGAACTGATGCAATTTTCTTCTAAGGAAAGCCTAGATGAGTCCTTTGCTTGTAGGAGAAGTCCAGTCGCCTCATAAATATGTAAGAGGTGATGGCCGACTGAACAACACACAATCGAACAAATCAATCTATCATACTTTTTGTGTTCATCTATTTTTTTATCTCTCTCCCTTCTATTATTCTTTCTTGTTCTTTGTTCGTTCCTCGTGTCAGAGGGCAGCGATCCACGAGGCTCTAGGGGTGATCCCGTCCACCTAGAGCAGCCCATAGCTGTCGCGAGCCCTGACGGGGTCCCTCCCGGGTGAGCGGAGTTTCGGGTCTGCAAAAGCATCGACCGGCTGTCCTACATATTGCGCTGCCGGTCGGATCTTCAACGTGAGCTGCGGTGCATCATCCCTGCCGTCAAGGGTACACGGTGGCGTGTTTGTCTCGAACACTGTGATGTATATATTCTTGATACATCTCATTGCGAGATACCACATGTGCGTAACGGATTGTACAACAAATGACCATAGGAGATCTCCATACAAGAGAGGTCCCAGATTTTATTTTCTAACTAGATATCTACTTGCGTGGGAGACCAGATGGTAGAGGAAGACAACATGAGATGGGGAGATGAAGGTTCTACGAAGATATATTGCAGACTCATCAATTAAAGGTAGACATGTGATTGGTGAGACAATTCTAACATCTATAGTAGGTAGGAACTGTCAAATCAAAGAACACAATATATAGTAAAAAAGAAAAAAAAATAAGGTGCAAAGTTCATGGGCGACATACAAATGGGAAACTGATCCTTTGCCCACCTTTCCCGGAACACTGATAATTTGCGCTCATTTTTGTTGTAATTGGCATGACACAACCATTTGTTCTTTTCAAAAACCTTTACACAATTTTTCATATTACACGATAAACCTGGTGGCTAAAATGCCCTTGTGAATCAAACCTGCCGAAATTAGTTGAATTAAATCAAGTCCCTTCCCTTGAATTGTATCTCCTACGCAGGTGCTCCAGTACCGTTGACGTCGGGCCACAACGGCTACACCAGAGAGGGAGGGTGAGGAGTTCTAGAGATACTAGTACATTTGATTTAGAAATAAAAGAGATACAAATACATTTGAGTTCGAAATAAAGTGATGTAATAGTTTTACCTAAATCATAAGTGCCACATGTGTGGCACGAAGCAACATGGTCCAAACGCCCTTATTATCATCTATTTTGCCATATCAAACAGATGATCTCAGCGGAACCTTTTTGGTTTTCAGACTTAAAAATGTTTTAATTTTTAAATAAAAATCCTATTAAAAATCCGTTTTCATTATTAAATCCGCCCCGACGAGATCCTAAAAGCTAGATCCCATACTGATATGTTTCGACGACTTTTTTTATGCCAAGAGTTGCGACGATATTACACTGAAGTTGCCATAGTGTTTACACTAAAGTTGTCATGACATGTTTCATCTTTTTTTTGTTCTTCTAGATTTAAGGCTACCATTGTGTTTCAACTACTTTTCACAGCAAATTTTATTAATTGACCATGCCAATTTTTATTAATTAACCATGGCAAATTTAATTCATGGATCTAAGCAAATTTAGTTTATAGATCATGACAATTTTTGTATTTTGACTATGGCAATTCTAGTATTTTGATCGCGGAAATTATATTTTGTATGAACCATGGTAAATTTAAGTTCATGTATCATGGTAAATTTAAATAATTTATCATGGCATTTTTAGTTTCTGTTTCATGGCACATTTGATTTATTGACCATGCATTTTTGAAGTAATTGACAACGAATTTCTTTTTTAATTATGAACCATGTCAAAATTATTCTATGGATCATGGATTTTTTTAGTAATTCACCGTGGCAGGTTTAATTTTTTAATTCCTTTTTTTACAACATTTTAAAATTTAGTTTAAACATAGAAGAAAAAGTAGTTCAAACATATCATGACAATTTCAGTGTAAACACCATGGCAATATATGTGCAATAGGCCCGAACTATCAGCATCCCTTCAACAACTGGATTGGAGTAGCGACAAATGTTGCCTAGACGGTGGCTTCAGACTTACTGTTGTATTTGGTTGTAAGGTCTTTTCTGAATAATTAATAAAATGGTTGCATGCATCGCCCAGATGCAGAGGCCGAGGGTCTTACTCCTTTAAAAAAAATTGTCTAAATAAACGAGAGACGAGACTAGGTCTCCTTCCTCTGCTTGGATCGATCTCCTTCTTCCTCTATCAGAATAAGCACGTTCACCTCCAGAAAAAAAACATAGCAGCTCGATTCGGTGCCGCACCAGACCCGGTCTCCTTCCTCTTCTTCACCTTCCACACCGTATTCCCTAAACCCCTGCAATATTTACACCGATCCTGATCTCACGAGGCACTTCATCGAGAACAAGGCAGCCCTCCCCTCCGATGAACATCGCCTCACGGACGTGCTTGTGACAAACAAACGATTGCTTGGGCGCCACCTCAGTCGACCTGTTCCGCGACCGGCCGTAGTTTTGCTCTGTTGAGTTGCCGAGCAAAAGCATGGTGGCTGCACCTGCGCGGCGATGGACAACTCGGCGAGGACGAGAGCTAGGTGCTGTTCATGCGGGTGGGGGCCAACCATTGGCGCAATCTCGAGCACGATCTCTAAGCTTTCATGACGTTCGGAGACATACCTGGTACGAAGCTGTTCGCTCCCTCACACGGTCTCACCCCATGCAATTTCGGGCAGCAGCAGCAGGACCTAAGCGGGCAATATTTAGGCTCATCTCGCCGGCTGGGCGGCTGCCAGCCGAGAGGGTTGGCTGCCTCACAGAGGCCACCCCGTGGAGGCCTTGAACAATGAGGATGCTGCCTTGTGTGGCCGAGCTGAATCACGCGACATGTGGGGTTCCTTGCCATCATTGCTGTAAACAGTAGCAACAACAGTACTCCCTTCAGGTACGTGCTCCTCCTCCGGGAAGTTCCGGGGGAAACCCTAGATCTGGGTCTACCGGATCGGACGATGACGGTGCTATCGGTACCGTTCTCCCTCCTGGGGGCATCGTTTTAGAGCGAGTGCTGGTTGGAGGGGACAAGAGGAGGAGCGGTGTTTCATCTGCTCCATTGATGACGGCGGATCTCGGCGGCGTGGCGCAGTGGAGACTCGGCACCTGATGAGCGGAGATGGACTCGCGCAGGAGGGTGACGCTGCCTGGCGTCATGGTGGCGTCGGCGGCAGTTGGACCGGCCAAGGTGGATGCAGCAGTACAGCTCTGAAGATGGGTTCGTGGCAGGTGGCTGCGGCGGCCTCATACCCGGTAGGGGTCCTGGTTGAGAAGCACGCCGGACTGGTGGGTGCCCATACCCGGTAGGCGTCCTGGGTGGGACCTCAAGTCTTTAGATGGTTAGGTTTGGCTGCGTGGTCTGTTTGGTATGAGACCCAGACTTTCAGCGCCCCTACATCAACTGGATAGGGATAGCGACAGTTGTTGCTTAGTTTGGTGGCTTTAGACTTATTGTTGTATGACTCTATACGGTCTTGTGGCAATAATTAATAAAGTGGCCGTATGCATCGTCCAGATGCAGAGGCCGGGGGTCGTCCTCCTTTTTTAAAAAAAAAACGTGCTCCTCCTCCAATCAATAAATGCACAGTTGTGTATGGCACAATCTCATCGGTCAACGTTGCTGCCGGCATGTCATACAGGTTCTTGTTTTTGTGTACTACAGCCCGAGTGCCGGACTAAAGCTTTTCCCCGTAACAAATCAATGAAGCAATTATGTAAGCTAAAGATTCATATCTCCCGTTCCTTTTCTTTCTTCTCAGTTCTCCAAGACAAAGCAATTAGGTAATCTGAAGAATCGTTATCTAACTATTCAACTTAAGACTCAACTATGCTTCCGTTCATGACTCATGACAAGACTAAATTTTATATGCCGGCCAGCTGTGGATTACTGTCATGTACTCGCATTTTGATCGTAGGATCACTGCACAGCAAGCTTTGGAGCAGGTTCTGATTCACGGAGATCTCCCCAGCAACCTCATATTTTCAGGATATTAGATGGATACTCAATCCAGTAAGCCTCCAATAGAAAAAGGAAGCCCAATTTTCTGTTGGTAATTAGCACCACAGTGACTCAAATTTCGAGTCGCTAGAAATTAACAATGAAGATTTCAGTTTTTTCATATATATTCATACAAATTTCTTATTTAAGGATCATAAATTTTTATTCTATAAGCAAATCTTGGTATGTTTTCAGGTTTTTAAGAGAAGAAAGAAGTCTAGAGGTGTGGATGTTTGTCACATTTTTAGGGGGGAATCAAGTCTGCAGAATACACACTGATTTGAGGAATTCGGATGTTAACCGTGGTCAGACACGGATGTAGTTTATGGGCAACTATCTTATGTTGATGGTGTGTAAGCATCTCAGCCTCCCGGCCGGTTGCCTATTTCATTCCTAACGGGCCATCATGGCTGGGCCAATGGAGGTATATCAAAATTCTATGCTGAACCTTTGCTACATAGAAAGCTAGCCAAGCAGCATCATAACGGCCCTCCTCAGCTAGCTTTAGATCTGGTTGTGCATTACTAAGATGACAAGATTACAGATTTACTGTACTAATTTCCATAGATTTATAGTTGTTTACGCTCGCTGTTTATGATCGAAAATTACATTACATACAGGCGGTTTTGTGCGAGATTAATATTTTTGTAAAATGTAGCACGGTCCATCTAATCTTCCTCATTCTACGCATGGCACTTGATGTGGTTTATTGCTAGGCGAAATGGCGTAAAGAAATGAATTGATTAAGATGTTGAGCATCTCTTGCGTTTTATTACCCGATCTATATTCCCGACCAATATTTTATATCTGGCTACTTGCTAACTTTGCGCATATACATGCTAAATTATATATCATATTATATTCCAACGAGAGGGATAATAAAATAGTATAGAGGAATATAACTTTGGATGTATTATCAACATCTTACAATTTAATATTTGGGATCATGGCCATTACAATATGATTTTTTGGTGATATGCAATACTTCTTTCTCGATACAATGGGTGATATATGTTTTTTCCCGTGATTGATATGTTAGTAAAAAAATATGCTAGTTTATATTCATTTTGTTCTCTAAGGAGTATACTAGGACACTCATTTGAATAGACCTACTATGCACGTGGAGCTCTCAAAATCTCTCCATGACAAAACTGAATATATCATAATACTGGTATGTGGATCGCATATAGGATTTGTAATGTACATCTCAAATCTTTAAATGATTTTTACTACTACTACCAGTGTGGTCAGACTGAAAATGGATCTGCTATTGTAGATTCTACTTGAGTCTTTGCACCGATAGTTCCATACTCATGAAAGTCATTTGCCTCTCCATAGGTTTTAGGTCTTAGAATTTCTCCTTCCGTTTCCAAAAAATACATAATTTGTCAGAAAATCAATGTAAAAGAATGTGTGTTTTGAACATTTAGAGTATGTTAATGCTTATTTTGTAACATTTAGGTAGATCCCCGCACCAAAGTTGACCTAATTATATTGTTAGTTTAACAAGATTATTTAATCATACTTAGTGGTTCTTCTATTTTTGGAGCCAACTATAATTTGCAACCAATCAATTATTTATTTATTTTCATAAGCTTTCCAACTTCCGCATATCAAAAATAGATCCAATGTTGAATTCAATGGAAAGAGGATAAGCATCAGAACTAACGGGGGTCGTACTAAAAAAGAGGTCCTAAACGACCTATGTGTGTGGCAGTAGGGGGTTATAAGTCATGATCACGGAGTTAGGACCATGCATGTGTTCTTCCGGTTGTAACGCATGGCCATGTTTCCTAGTCATCTCTAACGCAGGAAATACGAGAAGATATCTGATTGAGAGATGATGTTTTGTTTTGCTCACCAACATCGCAACATCGACATATATGCACAGCGCTGAAAAAAGCAAAGGCGTGGAACCCGGTGAATTGGGGAATTTCAGCTGGACTTTCCTAAATGGGTTCGACTTGACAAGCAAATTAAGTTGGGGTGTAAATTAAGTCCTAACCAACACTGTGCACTCTTCTGTCCTTTTTTCCCACCAGCAAATTAAACTGATGATTACCCGGAAAAACAAATAAACTAATGGTGGCTCGTGATCTCACACCATGAGCAGTGTGTATGCAATTCTTCTCGATTAAGTTTATATTTGGAATGAGGCTCTGATAACAACTGCGAATACCACATCACGACCTCTTCACACTAGTTTTCTTGATTTCGCGCAACATGGGAGCTGTGTGATGTATATGTTCTTGACACCTCTCATCCCGAGACACTGCACATGTGTATTAGAATATACGACTAACTACCATAGGAGATTGCGGTGCAAAAGAGATCCTAAATTTTATTTTCTAACTTGATTTCTACTTGCGTGCGAGAGGAGATGGTAGAGGTAGACAAACTGACAGGGACATGAAGGTTCTACAAAGATATATATTGTTGAGCCAAAAGAGTGGTTGAGGTATGACATTGAAGATTCATCAATGAAAGGTGGACATGTCACATGTGAATGATGAGACAATTCTAACATCTATAGTAGGTAGCATTGCCAAATAAAAGAAACCAACACTACTAGGAAAAACCCTAGCAGTAGCGCGGGCACCGGCGCTACTGCTAGGACACTACAACTAACTTTTAGCAATAGCGTTGGTTTTAGCCCGCACTACTGCTAACCGTACATATTAGTAGCATGGGTCCACCCTGCGCTATTGCTAACTAGCTAGCTGCAGCGCGGGTGTTTAAGCCTCGCTACTGCTAATGCACACTGCTACTACTTCAATGCCCGACGCTACTGCTAATATTTTATGTATTTTGTACCCTGTATTTATGTTTTATTTGTAGAGGTTTTATACAATATTGCGACATACACATACATTGAAATACATGAGACAAGAATGTCTCATCGTCGTCATCATCAATCATCATTGAAGTGGTACAACATAGTCTCATCATGTCATCATGATCATGATCCAACACAAATGATGTCTCATGATCATCTTGAAATAGCGATACAAGTTATCACATGTCTCTACATGGTCATCGCATACACATGTTTCATCATCTATCTAAACTATGATATACAAGAGAAGAACGATGACGATGAGGAAGGGCGGGATTATGTAGTACTTCTTGAGGCGCCTGTTCTGATTCCTCTCTTACGCTAGGGTGAACCTCAAGTAACTAACATCGGCTTCCCTTCTGCTATCAAACCCTTTCTGGCTGCCGCCCGGGAAGTGGTACACTTGGGCCTGACACTCTGGCCACTCATTGTACACTTCCGGAACATACCCTGTGTACACGGCATAACACTTCTTGGCCATCGATGATGTGGTTAACATACAACGCATAAAGGCGGACGAAGGTAAAATCGAGGCGCTTCATAAGAAACATCTCGAAGTCGTAATCAAATACCAGTAAAAACATGTCCGCGGGGAATGTATGGACGTACAACATGGCTGTGGGCACATGAACCACGCAAAGCGGGTATCCTAGATCATCCGAGGTGATAAGGCTCTTCTCCGTCGACAGCACATCGTCATGCAGTCTCCTGAGATCCCCTATTATGCATTCTAGCACTTTCACCGGTAGGATCGAGAAGCCTGCGACATGGAGTGACACCCATCTCTATCCAGTACACTATCCGACACCCTGGTCCGGAGGCGGGTGGCTGCTAGAAGCTGCTTTGCCGGCAAAAGAGCCTTTCTTTGGCGGTCTCTTCCTCTACTTCTACTTGGGTTGAGGTAGTGAGCCTTCGAGACCCTACCTGACCTCCATCACTAGTGTTGTCAGGCTAAGCACGACACAATCCTCTAGTAGTTGACCCTGTGTTGAGGCTGCATCTGGAGGCGTATCCTACGAGGACATGAACAAAGACTTGGTTGCACTACCGAGGACGTTCCGGCTCGAGTGCATCATGCATCTCATCTTCATGCTCTGTTGAGCCGGGGGGCGACAACGTCCATGCCATCATTTCTACGCCATCATAGCCGGTATTGATGTACTGGAGAGGGTCATCCTCATCCATGTCATCATTTATTTCTTGTTCCATGGGGGCGACGACGTCCACCGTTGGACCCCCTTCCTTACATTGTCCGCTCTCACCTAACACGACAGACGATGGTAATTGCATGGGGGAGGGGGGTCATACCTTACATCGGTACTATTGACATTGGTGTGCTCCCAGCCGCCTCCACAGGAAGAATATTCTTTGGCCACAGCAATGGCCATTTCCTGCATTGACCCAGTTGCGTCATGGTCTCGTCGTCCTCTCCCCCGGTTCGTAGCGGAGGGGCCAAACCCTCGTAGGTGACTTTCACACTCGCCACCAAAACCCTGAAGACGTTATCGGCATCTACCGGCAGAGGGGCCAAACCCTCGTGGTTAGATGTTGTCTTCACAGGCTGCCGGTATGACCATTTCTCATCAAACATTGTTGATGCATTTAATAACTGGATACCAACAAAGAAGGAGGGGTCCATGATGTGAAGCAAGGCATGACCCCTGCAAGTCATGGGAAGGGCCTTTAACACCTTCCATGGATTTCAAAGCGCAGGGTGAGATGTCGAAGGCGACTAAGCTGACCATGTTGTGCTCTTCCGAGACTGTGTTTGAAGTGCGGGACAGCAGTATTTTTGTTGTTAAGCTTGCAACTTGGGAATGCACATGTCGGAGGTGGAAACTTTCTGGCCTCCCTTGTATGCATGTTGTTGCTGTGTTTAATAGGATTGGACGATCTTTCTACGACTACTCTTCCAAGTTTTTAAAATAGAGAGCTACCATATGACATACTCCGGAACAATCCTCCCAATTCCTGACATGGATACCTTTGATTCTAGTGCTGGGGCAACGATCCCACCTCCCAAGCCACAGACATCAGATAAACCAAGAAGAAAGAGGTTTAATCCCAACAAGGTGTCCACCCTTATACGGCTCTGTAGGCGGCAACAAAGCAACGTGTGAAGCTCTTCTGTAGACAAAGCAAATTCTTCATCTGCAGCATGTATAGCAGGTATATGTTGTCCTTTGTCGCGTATTTTCTCAAATAAAATAACCACTTCTCTTGATCTATCCAGTTAGAAACGTCTTGTTCAAATTGGTCAATTTTGCTGGAAAACTGACATCTTAAATAGTGGATGGAGTTCTTCAGTGATGTTCAGAGTGATTATAGTAATGAAAGAAGTCCCACACTGACTCAAACATCAATGTGGATAGTTGAGGGTGCACACAATTAAATGGTATTGGAGTTCAGGATATGATTTGACTCCGAGAAGCAATATTCCTAGGATTTAAGAGGGGCCAAAACATTGCATAGCATTTGTTAATTTCACACACTGTTTTTATTGACATATAATCGATCTGGTTCTCTTGAATTTTGAGTGCTTGCCAACGACCGTTGTATCATTGCCTTGCATATTCACTCTCGGCAGAATCCTATTGCTGAACTAATTGCTTTCCACTGGTAGCACAGCGGATCACACCAATGACAGGGATTTGGACTGCTGTTGTTTGTCCAACCTGCTTGGCTAACCAAACAACATTTTTACAGCCACATGTTCACTTGGAGGTCTGATGTGGTGAAAGAGAGTTCATGGTAGTGGGCTCTATATTTAGACGGAAGGACTGAGATAAGATAACACGACATCATTTGATATGATTTTGTTTATATGAAGGGTGCAACTTAAAGTTCTGTTGCGATGGACTAGAGATGATGATCCGGTGCTAGCTTCTGGACAGTGTCAACTGAAAGCAGAGTAGTCGATGGTTAGTTGTTTAGTTATAGCTGTAGGTTCAGTTATTTTATCCTAGTGTCATAGTATTAATCTCAAATTCTTGTGTATGTCATAGTTATTGTAGTCAGTTATTGCTCTGCATAGCAGTTGTCTACTGTGGTCTGGATCACTTTTCCTTTGCAGTCCATCAAGCTTTGCTCTCTCTTCTGTTGGGATCATGTATAGTAGATAATAATGATTTCGTGAGCACTTGGGAAGTATATACATTCTCATGATTTGTGTGCAAAGACTAACTGAATCCTGAAACATATTCTGCATTGGATGAAGTTATTCCAAATTTTAAGATGAGTAAATGATCCATGTACTGTTAAGTACATTCAATACTACAAGGAACTCAAGTTCTGTGATTTTTGTATGTATGAATGACAGCACAAATCTGTTTTGTTGTAAGATAAGAGTGATTCTTTGGATTTGAAGACTGCACCGTTTCTCTTCATCGGTGTCTGGAGCAAGCTTCTCTTGCTTTTCTTTAGTTGTGTGCGAGCTTTAACACTAGTATGAGACAATAGAGTGGCACTGTTGTTGGAGTCGGTATTGGTTTGGGCATCCAATGAGATCTATGGTGAGCAGCAATTACTAAATTAGAGATGAGAAAAAGATAAAAGGTTCATGCTAGTGCTAGATACATCCATTTGAGGAACAAGCTTGTCCTTCAAATGAATGTACCTAGCACCAAGTTAGTGCTAGATACATCAATTTGAGGAACAAGCTTGGGACAATCTTTTCCGGACGGAGGGAGTACTTCTTTGCCGTATTAATACGGGATCCACCAAAGGCGATGGCACCCCTCCGAATTGAACAAGGAAGTTCATTGAACCCTCTAGAATGTTGCTTTAAACCAAGTTCTGTAGCGCTGGAGATGCTGTCTGGAAACTTTGCTGTAGAACTACTCCCTCGCAACATCATCGGGCAAACGTACTTACTAAAATCTCATGCGCTATTCTTTATTAAGCCCAATGACATCTCTATCAGTACATGACAACGCGTTGGTCAGTGTTTCCCGACACCTCTAATGCCTGTGAGTACTTGAGGAGAAAAGCAAATGATGACAAGATATGGCACATTGTGGAGGTAGGAAGGAGTGCAAAACGGTAGTTCAATGGCAAGTGTATATGTAAGGAGCTCAAATTGTACTATCTCTATTACTAGGCAGTATATAAATATAGGCATTTGATAGGTATGTCATGACTTCATTGCAAATAACTGTGCCTACTTTTGATATATGTTTATTGAGTTTAATACAATAATACCTAGTTCACACAAGAGTCTACGAAATAGATAGAGAAATCTTAAACTGTATTTCCGGTCTTCTCCTTGCATTTTCTCCAATAAAATAACGACTCTTCTTGATCTATCCAGTTAGAAATGTCATGTTCAAATCGTTCAATTTTGCTGGTAAAGTGACATCTTAAATAGTGGACGAAATTCCTCAGTGATGTGTAGAGTGATTACTGTATATATAACGGGCTCCACATTGACTCAGACATCAATGTCGAATGTCACTGCCTTCCACTAAAAAAGTAACAGGAGGACGTCTACTTTTGATAGCTGAGCGTTTTTCTCAGTTTAATTTTCAGTGCAACTCTAATGCCGTTTAACTTGCGCCTTGAAGAACTAGAATCAGGGCAATGTACCCCCTAGCCCCAACTCGAAGTTGTATTTTCCTACGGGTCATCCTAGATGGCTTCCTCCCCTCCCCCCTTCCTTTGTTTTTGTTCCCGCCCATACCGACCCCAAATGTACCCAGAATAATTTTGCTACTCAATACCCCCTGTTGCTTTCAAGCTAGGCACAAACTTCAATGTCTGTGGATGAGTATCCGCTGTCCACATCTGTTGCTAGTAGTGGGCGGAAGGGCTAGATTTTTTCACTGATTTTATCTTTCAAGTTCATCAAAAGTCTATATTGGGTCCTTTAAGAATTTTTGGGCATTGTCTTAGAGCTGACTCAATCACCGGTGCCAGAGGTAGCTTGTTCATCGCTGCTCCAGAGTGAGATCTATGGACGGTGGCCTGAGGCAGAGGGTACGGATGTGCAGCGGCGACGGTGGATTTATGGCTCGGCTGATAGTCTATGGTACTAAGATGCTGATGGCAAAGATTCTATTTGCAGGTACACGGGCGGACCTGCTACGGCGGATCTCCGCTCGGGCGCGTGGGCGAAGGCTTGGTTCTGCACTGCTTGATGATTGCCGAGATGGGACTGGGATTGGAATCTTCACATCCGGTGGCGATGACGTGTTTGTTGTGCTGTCTGATTCAGCCACCACGGACGAGAACGACCAAGCATGAGGATGGTGTCGGAGCGTCCCAAATTGGGATTTGATGGTGTCAGTGAGCTTCCTCCGTCGATCTCTATTGCAAAGTGCGACAACGACCTTCACTGTTCGGTGTTCTTGGTGGCGACCGACCTCTGACGTGGCTTGACTGTCTGCTTGCACAAGCACAGTCTTCATTTGCGTGGCACCTCACATCAAGACCGTGCTATGTGTGTAGCTGTTGGGATCGCGGAAAGTGATGACATCACATATGATGTCAAACGATAGTTGGTGCTCATATGGTTGCTGTCATAGCTTGTTGATCATTGTTTTGATCGATTTAGAGTTTTTTCTTTTTACTCCACCAAGGCATAGCTTCGGTCTTGTTTGGCTTTGCTAGTTGTCAGCGTGATTTTTGTGTGTGTGTGTGTGTGTTGCTGTTGCCCGTGTGCATCTTAGCTATGTAGAGGCCGCGTGTGTGCTCACTGTGTTTTTATCCTCTTGATGCTTCATTCCGAGATAATAAAATCCACCCATTGTCGATGAAAAATAATTTTTGGCGAAATTTAGCCCCTCAAGTCTTAAAACAGGGTACGTTTCGCCCAAAACCAGATTTTACCGAAAATCATGAATCCCATGGCATGGTTTTGACACAAGAAGACATGTTGCACTCCACCTTATCATCTTATTTTTTCTTCTCCTCTCTCCCAGGAGGCATTTCATCAAACACATAACGTGCAACAGTTGCATCCGTCCTTTCTGTCACATCGCCACGGCCTCACTACCCAGCTGACCCCTGTCAACCTGTTCGGCCCCAAGCAGCCGTTGTCACACTCACTTGGTCTGCGTGGAGGAGTAGCTACCGCACGCACCTGCTCGTGTAACGTGACCTGGCAAATGTAATGTTACCTGGAAAATGGTGACACATTGAGCACCCTCATGGTAGAAACACCCTCATGTAACGTGACCTGACAAATGTACTTGATAAAATCCCATGGGTTCTTGAGTACCAAACTCAACAACATCTCTATGGCTACTTGTCAACGTGCAATTGAGAGCTTCCTAATACCTCCAATTCATACGAGTACTCAAGGAGCAAAGCAAATGATGACACGTTCTTGAGGTGGGAACGAGAGTAAACCATTTGTTCAGCTGCACGGCTAAGAGTAAGGATTCAGCTGCACGAGTAAGAGTAAGGATGGTATATATGGAGTTCGGAATTGTACCATCTCCATTACTAGACAATAGTAGGCGAGTCATGACTTCAGCAAAAGTAGTTGTGTCCAGTTTTGGTATGTGTTTATCAATTTTAGTATGACAATTAGTTCACAGAATAGTACTCGTATATAGCTGGTGTGCCAGCCCATGATTGCTAATTGTACATATGTTAAGCTACCGTTATTATTCTAATGCAACAATTAGGTTTCACTGTACAACAAATTGGTGCCTATGTATGGTAGTGATAGGGGAAGTAGATAAAGTTCAATACATGGTTATCGCTTACAACATTAAGCCAATTAACGATCCACTTTCACTGTTGGCTTCCTCGTAGCGAGATCTTTGAAACTAGATTTCACATAGGCATGATTTGACCGTTCGTATTTGCTAGGTTGTTCTACTTACTTGGCAGGTTATTAGTCACATAGTTGCCAAAATAACCTACTTGGTTGCCACGTTACTAACGAAAAATATACATCGATGTAGAAGTTGTTTTGTTTTACTTGTATGAGTTGATACCGACTTCTTACTTGTTCTAACACATGCATACTCATTCTTTAAATGTTGATTTTATGACGATGTTTAAGAACAAACAAGACTATTTCCTGGTAGTTACACACAAATATCATGGTAACTACTCACTCTCACATAGAAACCATGCTGACATACCATAATACCACACCATAATAACTAGTAGGAGGGAAAAATATTCTCAAAACCTAACAACATGAGATCTTGTTTTCAAGTTATCACTGAGTGAAGTGAATGGTGTAGACAGATCGTTAATCGGATTAATGGTTCGTGAGAATTTTGTTTGAAAATTCAAATTTAGCAATTAATGTGATGATTTCAACGTGATGTCTAAGATTCCTACATGGATGCATGTGCTCTCTGAGAAAAATCTCATGGGAGACCGATGTCACTTTTGTGGACATGTGTGCTAAGTCGATTTCCCCATCATGAATTCATGTAATGTACAATTAGCAACAAACCAGACAAATGGCACCAATCTGGATGTAATTAATAACACAAGATGGAACAATGTCTACAAATGGATAAAATGACACATCTGATTCCAGGAAATTATAGTTCGAGCACCCACTGGGAAGTTCGAGTACAAAAGTCAGAAACCAGTGAGTACGAAATTTTTTTAGACAAACAATAGCAAGTCAATTGGCTAGATATTGGGTATAGAGGACACATTACAGGAAGAGGAAGAGCAGCTGAAAAATGCCAAATTAACACTAAGCGAAGAATAGGGAACAACAAGAGGTCGACATCGAAACGATTGGAAGAAAGGGAAAAGATTATGCACAACTTATATAATCATTTGTAGATGGCGCCACCCGCACACACATGCTAACAAGGAGGAAAGGAGCTGACTAAAATCTGGAGGCCATCCCAGAGCAGTTGGGCGATTGGCTGCGGCCCATTTTGGAAGCAATATCCCTTTTACACTGGACAAACCATGACGCGGGGCGATATGTGTTTGCAATTCTCATGTGCATGTCATTACAACTAACCTCTAAGTTCTTTCCTCACCTTCCCCTTTGTTCATTTTGTAGTTGTTCCCTACATTTATGAATGAAGATTTTTTTTTAGAACCCGGCCTCTGCATCTGGGCGATGCATGCAACCATTCTATTAATTATTCTCAGAGACCTTACAAAGCATTACATCAGTAAGCCTGAACCCACCATCTAGGCGACACCTGTCGCTACTCCTATCCCCTTGATGCAGGGGTGCCGAATGTCCGAGCCTAATATCAGACAGACATCGCACCAAAACCTAACATCTAATGCCGGATGCCCCATCCCAACCACACGCCGGGAATGGGCCACACACCGGTCCGGTGCACTCACCGATGCTACCGCCGCTGTCATCCACCTACCACCTTCAGAGCAGGTACTGACGCAAAAACCTTGCTAGGTCAGCTGTCGACGCCACCATGGCGCCAGACAGCGCCACCACCCTGCACGAGGCCATCACGCCACGTCCAGCGCCGAGACCCCGCTGCTCCATGCCGCCGAGAACCGCTGTCATCGACACGAGAGAAGGCACGCCACACCATCTCACGCCTCTTCCATCCGGCACCGCTCCACAAACGATGCCTCCAAGAGGGAACACAACACCACAACGCCGCCATCGTCCGATCCGGTGATCTTAGGATTTCTCATGGAGCGGCACGAGCAGGTTGACCATAGTTGCTTAACGATGCCTTCATCAAGGTAACGACGTAGACGCCACCATCGCCCGCCATGACCGGAGTCGGCTCGGTTTTCACCGGCGACTATGTCTCCCCAACTCGCCGCCGGTGCTAATAGTGGGATCCAAGATCCGTCACTACCAGCCTGGCCAACGGCCTTCGGTGGAGAAGGCAGCCACCACCACAATGCCTGGGCCAAGAGACCCGGACGTCCTCGTGCCGCGAAGATTACCCAGGGGGGATCTCCTCTTGCCATTGTCGAGACGAGGCGCAGCCGTAGTGGATCTCGATCTAAACCCCTCGGGCCCAGATCTGATCTCATCGCAGCCAAAATCTCATCCGCGAACGGCCGCCGGAGATCTCCTGGCCACCGCCAACCCGCTGTGCACTGCCGTTGGAGGAGGAGGGAGATGGACGCTGCTACCCCCAAGCGTTACCACTGGTCGAGTACTGCGCCCCCGCCGCCGCCTCACCACAGGGGCTTTGCCCCACGTCGTCCTCAGCGACGGCGGCGGTAGTGGGAGGCGATGGAGGGGAGGCTGAGGCGGTGTGGGCGGGACTCCACAGGGCGGCACGCGCGCCGCCTCCTCGGGGAGAGAGGTCTGGAGAGGTGGTCTCGGGTCTCGGGGAGAAAATTACAGTTTTAATATGCAACTTTTGTAGAGCTGGAAGATTCCACGATTATGAATGAACAATACTTTGCCTTGTTATATATATTTTTTCCTTTGATAATGGTAATGAGGTATATTTATAGAGGAGAGGTTGGAGGCCATGATCCACACAAGTGTAACATGTTGGCTGAATATTCAGTATTATGAATGACCATGGATATTTGGTTTCACTTGCTATACATAGGAGCAACGACATAGCTATGACTTGTTTGTAACTTTTTAAATCTTTTATTAAACAAAATATCTCATGACCAGTGCGTCCAAATTACAAATCATTTTAGCCGTCGCATGCTCGCGTCGAGATCTTCAAAATTAGATCCATATTGGCAGGTTTCGGCGAACATTTTCTTGAGCGAAAATTGTGCTCCCAAAATGAACTAACATGTGCTCCTCAACTATACTAAGTTGTGCTCCTAAGTGAACTATGTTGGGCGCCCGCAAGGTGAAGCATAACTGTGATCCACTTAGAAAGCATACATGTGCCTCCCACATGAGCACAACAGTGTTTCCCAGGTGATCTAACTTGTGCTTCTGTAGGGGATGAAGCACACGAATGCTCTGCGCGAAAAACACCAGTGACTGATCTAGGTTTTGAAGTTACCCGGGGCGGACTTCGAAAGCAGATAAAATATCAAAGCCACAATGCAATCAAATAAGACAATCAACAAATCTAAGTGGCCAAGTAGTGTGCATTCAAGCAAGACGATCAACACAATTAATTATTCAAAGTAATTTCACTTCAAAGAACTAGGTGAAAAATATATAATGCAAATAAATAGAAAGTCTAACTTGGACTCCCATTGATTGAATCCTCGTCCATTTTTTATCCCAAAATGTCAATCTGCCCATCTTCTTAAAATCGATTTTCTTAACTAATATTTGTTATTCTGCTTTCAAGAATTAGGACAATGTCTTTTAAAAGAACGAATTAGGCCAATGTGAATATTTTAAAGAATGACAAGCCTATAACGGAAGAACCGAAGACTGGGAGAGAGCGAAAGAACATGTTGATTGCTGCCTTTGTTGACTGCTTGCTTGTTCTTTTCTTTTTTGTTTAAATAAAACTTCAACTTTATTAGTTAGAAATAATTGTTACATCATCCATAAGAAGAGGTACAATATCCTTCATAGGCTCCTCAAGCCAATCTCTAGTGGCTGAAAATTTTGCTAACCTAGCTATTTCATGGGCCACTCTATTTGCTTCCCTATTATAGTGTTCAAATTTAACTATAGGAAAATCACAAGCCAAAGAGTAACAATCATCAAAAACTCAGCTGCCGCTCTTGCCGCCGAGTGTCCTCCATTCTTCATTATGTCGTTCACTTTCATGTTATCTGAGTTTACAACAAAGGCGATTGCAGGCCGCATATACGTGCTAGGAAGAAACCAAATTTAAGAGCCAGAACTTCTGTTGTTAATACATCATCACACCAGTCAATCCTTCAGTTTCCTCCAACAATGAACCTTCCCTTATCATCTATCAGGACCGCGCCAGCTACACCTTGAAGAAGATCATGATTGAAAGCGGCATCAACATTCAGCTTCACAAGTCCCCTAGGAGGGATACTCCTAGTTTTGAGCAGGGCGGGGTGGCGATGTTGTCTCCTGTGCATACAGTGCACTAAACAGTAGGAACAGAGGGACTTCCTTCTCATCTCGCGTCTTATGTTGGACATGCGAAACGCATCAGCCAGGCGGGGATCTGTTGTTCATGCAGGCGGCGAGCGGACGTGCCTGATCAATTGATGCTCTAGTCAAACGATCGTGGATTGAGATTGTAGGAAGTCTAGGCTCACGAAGGTATACATAGGAAATAAAAGGATCTTATTTAATAGGGCCTTTACCACCATTTTATTTCATTTTTTGTTGGCGACTTGCTCGGAGGCTCATCTAAGTTTATCGAAATGTCACCTTCTTTTCCTCATCATCCTACTTGTGTCGACTTCACATGCTACGACTGACCATGTAGTAGGGCATACAATAGGTACCAAAATTTTACCCGAGTGACCGCTCCTACACGAGCCCACGCTGTCGCCGCACCAGGAATGCACACAGCGGGCCATGCAGGCTACCAATGAGTGGGCCACGTTGCTGTGTTCATATGTGTTTGCTTGAAGAAACCCTCAACCGTACGGATCCATTGCTCTTGCGTCAGTTCTTCGTCGATGAAGGCAGTTTTCATCTCTTCCTATGGAGAGTTCTCATGATTTGTTTTGTTAAGGAAATCGAGATGCATCATATAGCTTCGGAAATTTTCTTTGGCCACAACAATGGCCAGTTCCTGCATTGACCCAGTTGCGTCGTGGTCTCGTCGTCCTCTCCCCCGGTTCGTAGCGGAGGGGCCAAACCCTCGTAGGTGACTTTCACACTCGCCACCAAAACCCTGAAGACGTTATCGGCATCTACCGGCAGAGGGGCCAAACCCTCGTGGTCAGATGTTGTCTTCACAGGCTGCCGGTATGACCATTTCTCATCAAACATTGTTGATGCATTTAATAATTGGATACCAACAAAGAAGGAGGGGTCCATGATGTGAAGCAAGGCATGACCCCTGCAAGTCATGGGAAGGGCCTTTAACACCTTCCATGGATTTCAAAGCGCAGGGTGAGATGTCGAAGGCGACTAAGCTGACCATGTTGTGCTCTTCCGAGACTGTGTTTGAAGTGTGGGACAGCAGTATTTTTGTTGTTAAGCTTGCAACTTGGGAATGCACATGTCGGAGGTGGCAACTTTCTGGCCTCCCTTGTATGCATGTTGTTGCTGTGTTTAACATGATTGGACGATCTTTCTACGACTACTCTTCCAAGTTTTTAAAATAGAGAGCTACCATATGACATACTCCGGAACAATCCTCCCAATTCCTGACATGGATACCTTTGATTCTAGTGCTGGGGCAACGATCCCACCTCCCAAGCCACAGACATCAGATAAACCAAGAAGAAAGAGGTTTAATCCCAACAAGGTGTCCACCCTTATACGGCTCTGTACGCGGCAACAAAGCAACGTGTGAAGCTCTTCTGTAGACAAAGCAAATTCTTCATCTGCAGCATGTATAGCAGGTATATGTTGTCCTTTGTCGCGTATTTTCTCAAATAAAATAACCACTTCTCTTGATCTATCCAGTTCGAAACGTCTTGTTCAAATTGGTCAATTTTGCTGGAAAACTGACATCTTAAATAGTGGATGGAGTTCTTCAGTGATGTTCAGAGTGATTATTGTAATGAAAGAAGTCCCACACTGACTCAAACATCAATGTGGATAGTTGAGGGTGCACACAATTAAATGGTATTGGAGTTCAGAATATGATTTGACACCGAGAAGCAATATTCCTAGGATTTAAGAGGGGCCAAAACATTGCATAGCATTTGTTAATTGCACACACTGTTTTTATTGACATATAATCGATCTGGTTCTCTTGAATTTTGAGTGCTTGCCAACGACCTTTGTATCATTGCCTTGCATATTCACTCTCGGCAGAATCCTATTGCTGAACTAATTGCTTTCCACTGGTAGCACAGCGGATCACACCAATGACTGGGATTCGGACTGCTGTTGTTTGTCCAACCTGCTTGGCTAACCAAACAACGTTTTTACAGCCACAGGTTCACTTGGAGGTCTGATGTGGTGAAAGAGAGTTCATGGTAGTGGGCTCTATATTTAGACGGAAGGACGGAGATAAGATAACACGACATCATTCGATATGATTTTGTTTATATGAAGGGTGCAACTTAAAGTTCTGTTGCGATGGACTAGAGATGATGATCCGGTGCTAGCTTCTGGACAGTGTCAACTGAAAGCAGAGTAGTCGATGGTTAGCTGTTTAGTTATAGCTGTAGGTTCAGTTATTTTATCCTAGTGTCATAGTATTAATCTCAAATTCTTGTGTATGTCATAGTTATTGTAGTCAGTTATTGCTCTGCATAGCAGTTGTCTATTGTGGTCTGGATCACTTTTCCTTTGCAGTCCATCAAGCTTTGCTCTCTCTTCTGTTGGGATCATATATAGTAGATAATAATGATTTCATGAGCACTTGGGAAGTATATACATTCTCATGATTTGTGTGCAAAGACTAACTGAATCTTGAAACATATTCTGCATTGGATGAAGTTATTCCAAATTTTAAGATGAGTAAATGATCCATGTACTGTTAAGTACATTCAATACTGCAAGGAACTCAAGTTCTGTGATTTTTGTATGTATGAATGACAGCACAAATCTGTTTTGTTGTAAGATAAGAGTGATTCTTTGGATTTGAAGACTGCACCGCTTCTCTTCATCGATTATGCGGAGCAAGCTTCTCTTGCTTTTCTTTAGTTGTGTCTGAGCTTTAACACTAGTATGAGACAATAGAGTGGCACTGTTGTTGGAGTCGGTATTGGTTTGGGCATCCAATGAGATCTATGGTGAGCAGCAATTACTAAATTAGAGATGAGCAAAAGGATAAAAGGTTCATGCTAGTGCTAGATACATCCATTTGAGGAACAAGCTTGTCCTTCAAATGAATGTACCTAGCACCAAGTTAGTGCTAGGTACATCCATTTGAGGAACAAGCTTGGGACAAGGTTTTCCATACGGAGGGAGTACTTCTTTGCCGTATTAATACGGGATCCACCAAAGGCGATGGCACCCCTCCGAATTGAACAAGGAAGTTCATTGAACCCTCTAGAATGTTCCTTTGAACCAAGTTCTGTAGCGCTGGAGATGGTGTCTGGAAACTTTGTTGTAGAACTACTCCCTCGCAACATCATCGGGCAAACGTACTTACTAAAATCTCATGGGCTATTCTTTATTAAGCCCAATGACATCTCTATCAGTACATGACAATGCGTTGGTCAGTGTTTCCCGACACCTCTAATGCTTGTGAGTACTTGAGGAGAAAAGCAAATGATGACAAGATATGGCACATTGTGGAGGTAGGAAGGAGTGCAAAACGGTAGTTCAATGGCAAGGGTATATGTAAGGAGCTCAAATTGTACTATCTCTATTACTAGGTAGTATATAAATATAGGCATTTGGTAGGTATGTCATGACTTCATTGCAAATAACTGTGCCTACTTTTGATATATGTTTATTGAGTTTAATACAATAATACCTAGTTCACACAAGAGTCTACGAAATAGATAGAGAAATCTTAAACTGTATTTCCGGTCTTCTCCTTGCATTTTCTCCAATAAAATAACGACTCTTCTTGATCTATCCAGTTAGAAATGTCATGTTCAAATCGTTCAATTTTGCTGGTAAAGTGACATCTTAAATAGTGGACGAAATTCCTCAGTGATGTGTAGAGTGATTATCAGATATATAACGGGCTCCACATTGACTCGTACATCAATGTCGAATGTCACCGCCTTCCACTAAAAAAAGTAACAGGAGGACGTCTACTTTTGATAGCTGAGCGTTTTCTCGCTTTAATTTTCAGTGCAACTCTAATGCCGTTTAACTTGCGCCTTGAAGAACTAGAATCAGGGCAATGTACCCCCTAGCCCCAACTCGAAGTTGTATTTTCCTACGGGTCATCCTAGATGGCTTCCTCTCCTCCCCCCTTCCTTTCTTCTTGTTCCCGCCCATACCGACCCCAAATGTACCCAGAATAATTTTGCTACTCAATAGCCCCCATTGCTTTCAAGCTAGGCACATACTTCAATGTCTGTGGATGAGTATCCGCTGTCCGCATCTGTTGCTTGTAGTGGGCGGAAGGGCTAGATTTTTTCATTGATTTAATCTTTCAAGTTCACCAAAAGTCTATATTGGGTCCTTTAAGAATTTTTGGGCATTGTCTTAGAGCTGACTCAATCACCGGTGCCAGAGGTAGCTTGTTCATCGCTGCTCCAGAGTGAGATCTATGGACGGTGGCCTGAGGCAGAGGGTACGGATGTGCAGCGGCGACGGTGGATTTATGGCTCGGCTGATAGTCTATGGTACTAAGATGCTGATGGCAAAGATTCTATTTGCAGGTACACGGGCGAACCTGCTACGGCGGATCTCCGCTCGGGCGCGTGGGCAAAGGCTTAGTTCTGCACTGCTTGATGATTGCCGAGATGGGACTGTGATTGGAATCTTCACATCCGGTGGCGATGACGTGTTTGTTGTGCTGTCTGATTCAGCCACCACGGACCAGAACGACCAAGCATGAGGACGGTGTTGGAGCGTCCCAAATTGGGATTTGATGGTGTCAGTGAGCTTCCTCCGTTGATCTCTATTGCAAAGTGCGACAACGACCTTCACTGTTCGGTGTTCTTGGTGGCGACCGACCTCTGCCGTGGCTTGACTGTCTGCTTGCACAAGCACAGTCTTCATTTGCGTGGCACCTCACATCAAGACCATGCTATGTGTGTAGCTGCTGGGATCGCGGAAAGTGATGAGATCACATATGATGTCAAACCATAGTTGGTGCTCATATGGTTGCTGTCATAGCTTGTTGATCATTGTTTTGATCGATTCAGAGTTTTTTCTTTTTACTCCACCAAGGCATAGCTTCGGTCTTGTTTGGCTTTGCTAGTTGTCAGCGTGATTTGTGTGTGTGTGTGTGTGTGTTGCTGTTGCCCGTGTGCATCTTAGCTATGTAGAGGCCGCGTGTCTGCTCACTGTGTTTTTATCCTCTTGATGCTTCATTCCGAGATAATAAAGTTCAATACATGGTTATGCTTACAACATTAAGCCAATTAACGATCAACTTTCACTGTTGGCTTCCTCGTAGCGAGATCTTTGAAACTAGATTTCACATAGGCATGATCTGACCGTTCGTATTTGCTAGGTTGTTCTACTTACTTGGCAGGTTATTAGTCACATAGTTGCCAAAATAACCTACTTGGTTGCCACGTTACTAACGAAAAATATACATCGATGTAGAACTTGTTTTGTTTTACTTGTATGAGTTGATATCGACTTCTTACTTGTTCTAACACATGCATACTCACTCTTTAAATGTTGATTTTATGAAGATGTTTAAGAACAGACAAGACTATTTCCTGGTAATTACACACAAATATCATGGTAACTACTCACTCTCACATAGAAACCATGCTGACATACCATAATAACACACCATAATAACTAGTAGGAGGAAAAAATATTCTCAAAACCTAACAACATGAGATCTTGTTTTCAAGTTATCACTGAGTGAAGTGAATGGTGTAGACAGATCGTTAATCGGATTAATGGTTCGTGAGAATTTTGTTTGAAAATTCAAATTTAGCAATTAATGTGATGATTTCAACGTGATGTCTAAGATTCCTACATGGATGCATGTGCTCTCCGAGAAAAATCTCATGGGAGACCGATGTCACTTTTGTGGACATGTGTGCTAAGTCGATTTCCCCATCATGAACTCATGTAATGTACAATTAGCAACAAACCAGACAAATGGCACCAATCTGGATGTAATTAATAACACAAGATGGAACAATGTCTACAAATGGATAAAATGACACATCTGATTCCAGGAAATTATAGTTCGAGCACCCACTCGGAAGTTCGAGTACAAAAGTCAGAAACCAGTGAGTAAGAAAATTTTTTAGACAAACAATAGCAAGTCAATTGGCTAGATATTGGGTATAGAGGACACATTACAGGAAGAGGAAGAGCAGCTGAAAAATGCCAAATTAACACTAAGCGAAGAATAGGGAACAACAAGAGGTCGACATCGAAACGATTGGAAGAAAGGGAAAAGATTATGCACAACTTATATAATCATTTGTAGATGACGCCACCCGCACACACATGCTAACAAGGAGGAAAGGAGCTGACTAAAATCTGGAGGCCATCCCAGAGCAGTTGGGCGATTGGCTGCGGCCCATTTTGGAAGCAATATCCCTTTTACACTTGGCAAACCATGACGCGGGGCGATATGTGTTTGCAATTCCCATGTGCATGTCATTACAACTAACCTCTAAGTTCTTTCCTCACCTTCCCCTTTGTTCATTTGTGGCTGTTCCCTACATTTATGAATGAAGAATTTTTTTTAGAACCCGGCCTCTGCATCTGGGCGATGCATGCAACCATTCTATTAATTATTCTCAGAGACCTTACAAAGCATTACATCAGTAAGCCTGAACCCACCATCTAGGCGACACCTGTCGCTACTCCTATCCCCTTGATGCAGGGGTGCCGAATGTCCGAGCCTAATATCAGACAGACATCACACCAAAACCTAACATCTAATGTCGGATGCTGTTGGGGAACGTAGTAATTTCAAAAAATTTCCTACGCACAAGCAAGATCATGGTGATGACATAGCAACGAGGGGAGAGTGTTGTCTACGTACCCTCGTAGACCGAAGCGGAAGCGTTGACGCAGCATAGAGGAAGTAGTCGTACGTCCTCCCGGTCCGACCAATCCAAGCACCATTACTCCGGCACTTCCGAGTTCTTGACACACGTACAGCTCGATGACGCACCCTCGATCTCCAATCCAGTAGAGGCTCCGAGGGGGAGTTCCGTCAGCACGACGGCGTGGTGACTATCTTGATGTTCTCCTGTCGCAGGGCTTCGCCTAAGCACCGCTACAATATGACCGAGGTGTAATATCATGGAGGGGGGCACCTCACACGGCTAAGGAACGATCAATGATCAACTTGTGTGCTCTAGGGTGCCCCCCTACCCCCGTATATAAAGGAGGGAGGGAGGAGGTGGCCGGCCCAAGGGGGGGCGCGCCATAGGGAGGGGGAAACCTACTCCAAGTAGGTTTCCCTCTCTTTTCCTTATCTTATTTGGAGGGAGAAGGAAGGAGTACTAGTATTAGGAAGTAGTACTAGTAGTAGGAAAGGAAGAGGGGGAAGGAGAAAGGAAAGGGGCCGGCCCCCCCCAGTCGGATTGGGCTTGGGGCGCCTCCCTCCCTTGCTCCTTCTCCCTTCCTCCTACATGGGCCCAATAAGGCCCATATACCTCCCGGGGGGGTTCCGGTAACCTCTCGGAGCTCCAAACTCTTCCGGAACCTTTCCGGTGTCCAAATGTATCCGTCCAATATATCAATCTTTATGTATCGACCATTTCGAGACTCCTCGTCATATCCGTGATCACATCCGGGACTCCGAACAAACTTCGGTACATCAAAATACATAAACTCATAATATAACTGTCATCGAAACCTTAAGCGTGCAGACCCTACGGTTCGAGAACGCTGTAGACATGACCGAGACATGTCTCTGGTCAATAACCAATTGCGGGACCTGGATGCCCATATTGGTTCCTACATATTCTACGAAGATCTTTATCGGTCAAACCGCATAACAGCATACGTTGTTCCCTTTGTCATCGGTATGTTACTTGTCCGAGATTTGATCGTCGGTATCCAATACCTAGTTCAATCTCGTTACCGACAAGTCTCTTTACTCGTTCTGTAATACTTCATCTCATAACTAACTCATTAGTTATATGCTTGCAAGGCTTATGTGATGAGCATTACCGAGAGAGCCCAGAGATACCTCTCCGACAATCGGAGTGACAAAACCTAATCTCGAATTATGCTAACTCAACATGTACCTTTGAAGACACCTGTAGTACTCCTTTATAATCACCCGATTACGTTGTGACGTTTGGTAGTACCAAAGTGTTCCTCCGGTAAACGGGAGTTACACAATTCTCATAGTTACAGGAAACATGTATAAGTCATGAAGGAAGCAATAGCAGAATACTAAACGATCAAGTGCTAAGCTAACGGATGGGTCATGTCAATCACATCATTCTCCTAATGATGTGATCCCATTAATCAAATGACAACACATGTCTATGGTTAGGAAACATAACCATCTTTGACTAATGAGCTAGTCAAGTAGAGGCATACTAGTGACTATATGTTTGTCTATGTATTCACACATGTATCATGTTTCCGGTTAATACAATTCTAGCATGAATAATAAACATTTATCATGATATGAGGAAATAAATAATAACTTTATTATTGCCTCTAGGGCATATTTCCTTCAGTCTCCCACTTGCACTAGAGTCAATAATCTAGATTACACAAGAATGATTCTAACACCCATGGAGTCTTGGTGCTAATCATGTTTTGCTCGTGAGAGAGGCTTAGTCAACGGTCTGCAACATTCAGATCCGTATGTATCTTGCAAATCTCTATGTCTCCCACTTGGACTTGGTCCCGAATGGAATTGAAGCGTCTCTTGATGTGCTTGGTCCTCTTGTGAAATCTGGATTTCTTTGCCAAGGCAATTGCACCAAGATTGTCACGAAGATCTTCATTGGTCCCGATGCACTAGGTATGACACCTAGATCGGAAATGAACTCCTTCATCCGCACTCCTTCATTCGCCGCTTGTAAGCAGCTATGTACTCCGCTTCACATGTAGATCCCGCTACGACGCTTTGTTTTGTACTGCACCAACTTACAGCTCCACCGTTTAATATAAACACGTATCCGGTCTGCGATTTAGAATCGTCCGGATCAGTGTCAAATCTTGCATCGACGTAACCATTTACGACTAGCTCTTTGTCACCTCCATATACGAGAAACATATCCTTAGTCCTTTTCAGGTATTTCAGGATGTTCTTGACTGCTGTCCAGTGATCCACTCCTGGTTTACTTTGGTACCTACCTGCCAAGCTTATTAATAAGCATACGTCAGGTCTTGTACACAACATTGCATACATGATAGAGCCTATGGCTGAAGCATAGGGAACATCTTTCATTTTCTCTCTATCTTCTGCTGTGGTCGGGCATTGAGTTTGACTCAACTTCACACCTTGTAGCACAGGCAAGAATCCTTTCTTTGCCTGATCCATTTTGAACTTTTTCAAAATTTTGTCAAGGTATGTGCTTTGTGAAAGTCCTATTAAGCATCTTGATCTATCTCTATAGATCTTGATGCCCAATATGTAAGCAGCTTCACCGAGGTCTTTCATTGAAAAACTTTTATTCAAGTATCCCTTTATGCTATCCAGAAATTCTATATCATTTCCAATTAATAATATGTCATCAACATATAAAACTAGAAATGCTACAGAGCTCCCACTCACTTTCTTGTAAATACAAAGCTTCTCCAAAAGTCTGATAAAACCATATGCTTTGATCACACTCACAAAGCGTTTATTCCAACTCCGAGATGCTTGCACCAGTCCATAAATGGAACGCTGGAGCTTGCACACTTTGTCAGCACCTTTTGGATGAAGAAAACCTTCAGGCTGCATCATATACAACTCTTCTTCTAGAAATCCATTCAAGAATGCAGTCTTGACATCCATTTGCCAAATTTCATAATCATGAAATGCAGCAATAGCCAACATGATTCGGACAGACTTAAGCATCGCTACGGGTGAGAAGTCTCATCGTAGTCAACCCCTTGAACTTGTCGAAAACCTTTTGCAACAAGTCGAGCTTTGTAGACAGTAACATTACCATCAGTGTCAGTCTTCTTCTTAAAGATCCATTTATTCTCAATGGCTTGCCGATCATCGGGCAAGTCAACCAAAGTCCATACTTTGTTTTCATACATGGATCCTATCTCAGATTTCATGGCCTCTAGCCATTTTGCGGAATCTGGGCTCATCATCGCTTCCTCATAGTTCGTAGGTTCATCATGGTCAAGTAACATGACTTCCGAATAGGATTTCCGCACCACTCAGTGCGGATCTTACTCTAGTAGACCTACGAGATTCAGTAGAAACTTGATCTGAAGTTTCATGATCAATATCATAAGCTTCCTCACTAATTGGTGTAGTCGTCACAGGAACCGGTTCTTGTGATGAACTACTTTCCAATAAGGGAGTAGATACAGTTATCTCATCAAGTTCTACTTTCCTCCCACTCATTTCTTTCGAGAGAAACTCCTTCTCTAGAAAGGATCCGAATTTAGCAACGAAAATCTTGCCTTCAGATCTGTGATAGAAGGTGTACCCAATAGTCTCCTTTGGGTATCCTATGAAGACACATTCTCGATTTGGGTTCGAGCTTATCTGGTTGAGGTTTCTTCACATAAGCATCGCAGCCCCAAACTTTGAGAAACGACAACTTTGGTTTCTTGCCAAACCACAGTTCATAAGGCGTCGTCTCAACGGATTTTGATGGTGCCCTATTTAACGTGAATGCGGCCGTCTCTAAAGCATAACCCCAAAACGATAGCGGTAAATCGGTAAGAGACATCATAGATCGCACCATATCAAGTAAAGTACGATTACGATGTTCGGATACACCATTTCGTTGTGGTGTTCCGGGTGGCGTGAGTTGCGAAACTATTCCACATTGTTTCAAATGTAAACCAAACTCGTAACTCAAATATTCTCCTCCACGATCAGATCGTAGAAACTTTATTTTCTTGTTACGATGATTTTATACTTCACTCTGAAATTCCTTGAACTTTTCAAATGTTTCAGACTTATGCTTCATCAAGTAGATATACCAATATCTGCTCAAATCATCTGTGAAGGTGAGAAAATAACGATATCCCCCACGAGCCTCAACATTCATCGGGCCACATACATGTGTATGTATGATTTCCAACAAATCTGTTGCTCTCTCCATAGATCCGGAGAACGGTGTTTTGGTCATCTTGCCCATGAGGCACGGTTCGCAAGTACCAAGTGATTCATAATCAAGTGATTCCAGAAGTCCATCAGTATGGAGTTTCTTCATGCGTTTTACACCGATATGACCTAAACGACAGTGCCACAAATATGTTGCACTATCATTATCAACTCTGCATCTTTTGGCTGCAATATTATGAATATGTGTATCACTACTATCGAGATTCAATAAAAATAGACCACTCTTCAAGGGTGCATGACCATAAAAGATATTACTCATATAAATAGAACAACCATTATTCTCTGATTTAAATGAATAACCGTCTCGCATCAAACAAGATCCAGATATAATGTTCATGCTCAACGCAGGCACCAAATAACAATTATTCAGGTCTAAAACTAATCCCGATGGTAGATGTAGAGGTAGCGTGCCGACCGCGATCACATCAACTTTGGAACCATTTCCCACGCGCATCGTCACCTCGTCCTTAGCTAATCTTTGCTTAATCCGTAGTCCCTGTTTCGAGTTGCAAATGTTAACAACAGAACCAGTATCAAATACCCAGGTGCTACTGCGAGCATTAGTAAGGTACACATCAATAACATGTATATCACATATACCATTGTTCACTTTGCCATCCTTCTTATCCGCCAAATACTTGGGGCAGTTCCGCTTCCAAAGTCGATCGCTTGCGGAGAAGCACTCAGTTTTAGGCTTAGGTCCCAGACTTGGGTTTCTTCTCTTGAGCAGCAACTTGTTTGCTGTTCTTTTTGAAGTTCCCCTTCTTCTTCCCTTTGCCCCTTTTCTTGAAACCAGTGGTCTTGTTGACCATCAACACTTGATGCTCCTTTTTGATTTCTACCTCCGCGGCTTTCAGCATCGCGAAGAGCTTGGGAATAGTCTTGATCATCCCTTGCATATTATAGTTCATCACAAAGCTCTTGTAGCTTGGTGGCAATGATTGGAGAATTCTGTCAATGACGCTATCATCCGGAAGATTAACTCCCAGTTGAATCAAGTGATTATTATACCCGCACATTTTGAGTATATGCTCACCGACAGAATCTGTTCTCCTCCATCTTGCAGCTGTAGAACTTATCGGAGACTTCATATCTCTCAATCCGGCATTTGCTTGAAATATTAACTTCAACTCTGGAACATCTCATATGCTCCATGATGTTCAAAACGTCGTTGAAGACCCGGTTTTAAGCCGTAAAGCATGGCACATCGAACTATAGAGTAGTCATCAGCTTTGCTCGCCAGACGTTCTTAACGCCGTCGGTTGCATCAGCAAGAGGTTCGGCACCCAGCGGTGCTTCCAGATTTAACTCTTCTGTGCAGCAATGAGGATAATCCTCAGGTTACGGACCCAATCCGTGTAATTGCTACCATCATCTTTCAACTTTGCTTTCTCAAGGAACGCATTAAAATTCAACGGAACAACAGCACGAGCCATCTATCTACAAACAAACATAGACAAGCAAAATACTATCAGGTACTAAGTTCATGATAAATTTAAGTTCAATTAATCATATTACTAAAGAACTCCCACTTAGACAGACATCTCTCTAGTCATCTAAGTGATTACATGATCCAAATCAACTAAACCATGTCCGATCATCACGTGAGATGGAGTAGTTTCAATGGTGAACATCTCTATGTTGATCATATCTACTATATGATTCATGCTCGACCTTTCGGTCTCTGTGTTCCGAGGCCATATCTGTATATGCTAGGCTCGTCAAGTATAACCTGAGTATTCCGCGTGTGCAACTGTTTTGCACCCGTTGTATTTGAACGTAGAGCCTATCACACCCGATCATCACGTGGTGTCTTAGCACGAAGAACTTTCGCAACGATGCATACTCAGGGAGAACACTTCTTGATAATTAGTGAGAGATCATATTAAAATGTTACCGTCAATCAAAGCAAGATAAGATGCATAAAGGATAAACACCACATGCAATCAATATAAGTGATATGATATGGCCATCATCATCTTGTGCTTGTGATCTCCATCTTCGAAGCACCGTCGTGATCACCATCGTCACCGGCGCGACACCTTGATCTCCATCGTAGCATCGTTGTCGTTACGCCATCTATTGCTTCTACAACTATCGCTACCGCTTAGTGATAAAGTAAAGCAATTACAGTATGCTTGCATTTCATACAATAAAGCGACAACCATATGGCTCCGCCATTGCCGATAACTTCGTTAAAAAACATGATCATCTCATACAATAAAATATAGCATCACGTCTTGACCATATCACATCACAACATGCCCTGCAAAAACAAGTTAGACGTCCTCTACTTTGTTGTTGCAAATTTTACGTGGCTGCTACGGGCTTAAGCAAGAACCAATCTCACCTACGCATCAAAACCACAACGATAGTTTGTCAAATAGACTCGTTTTAACCTTCACAAGGACCGAGCGTAGCCACACTCGGTTCAACTAAAGTTGGAGAAACCGACACCGCTAGTCACCGTGTGCAAAGCACGGCGGTAAAACCAGTCTCGCGTAAGCGTCTGGCGTAATGTCGGTCCGGCTGCTTCATCCAACAATACCGCTGAACCAAAGTATGACATGCTGGTAGGCAAGATGACTTATATCGTCCACAACTCACTTGTGTTCTACTCGTGCATATAACATCAAACCATAAAACCTAGGCTCGGATGCCATCATTGGGGAACGTAGTAATTTCAAAAAATTCCTACGCACACGCAAGATCATGGTGATGACATAGCAACGAGGGAGAGTGTTGTCGACGCACCCTCGTAGACCAAGCGGAAGCATTGACGCAGCATAGAGGAAGTAGTCGACGCCCTCCCGGTCCGACCGATCCAAGCACCGCATACTCGCACCTCCGAGTTCTTGACACACGTACAGCTCGATGACGCACCTCGATCTCCAATCCAAGAGAGGCTCGAGGGGAGTTCCACAAGACGATGGCGTGGTGACTATCTTGATGTTCTCTCGCGCAGGCTTCGCCTAAGCACCGCTACAATATGACCGAGGTGTAATATCGTGGAGGGGCACCGCACACGGCTAAGGAACGATCAGTGATCAACTTGTGTGCTCTAGGGTGCCCCTACCCCGTATATAAAGGAGGGAGGGAGGAGGTGGCCGCCCAAGGGGGCGCCATAGGGGGGGAAACCTACTCCAAGTAGGTTTCCTCTCTTTCCTTATCTTATTTGGAGGAGAAGGAAGGAGTACTAGTATTAGGAAGTAGTACTAGTAGTAGGAAAGGAAGAGGGAAGGAGAAAGGGGGGCCGCCCCTCCCCAATTAGGATTGGGCTTGGGGGCGCGCCTCCCTTGCTCCTTCTCCTTCCTCCTACATGGGCCCAATAAGGCCCATATACCTCCCGGGGGGGTTCCAGAACCTCCGGAGCTCCAAACTCTTCCGGAACCTTTCCGGTGTCCAAATGTATCCGTCCAATATATCAATCTTTATGTCTCGACCATTTCGAGACTACTCGTCATGTCCGTGATCACATCCGAGACTCCGAACAAACTTCAGTACATTAAAATGCATAAACTCATAATATAACTGTCATCGAAACCTTAAGCGTGCGGACCCTACGGTTCGAGAACGATGTAGACAAGACCGAGACATGTCTCTGGTCAATAACCAATAGAGGGACCTGGATGCCCATATTGGTTCCTACATATTCTACGAAGATCTTTATCGGTCAAACCGCATAACAGCATACGTTGTTCCCTTTGTCATCGGTATGTAACTTGTCCGAGATTTGATCGTCGGTATCCAATACCTAGTTCAATCTCATTACCGACAAGTATCTTTACTCGTTCTGTAATACTTCATCTCATAACTAACTCATTAGTTATATGCTTGCAAGGCTTATGTGATGAGCATTACCGAGAGGGCCCAGAGATACCTCTCCGACAATCGGAGTGACAAAACCTAATCTCGAATTATGCTAACTCAACATGTACCTTTGGAGACACCTGTAGTACTCCTTTATAATCACCCAGTTACGTTGTGACGCTTGGTAGTACCAAAGTGTTCCTCCGTAAACGGAGTTACACAATTCTCATAGTTACAGAACATGTATAAGTCATGAAGGAAGCAATAGCAGAATACTAAACGATCAAGTGCCAAGCTAACGGGATGGGTCATGTCAATCACATCATTCTCCTAATGATGTGATCCCATTAATCAAATGACAACACATGTCTATGGTTAGGAAACATAACCATCTTTGACTAATGAGCTAGTCAAGTAGAGGCATACTAGTGACTATATGTTTGTCTATGTATTCACACATGTATCATGTTTCCGGTTAATACAATTCTAGCATGAATAATAAACATTTATCATGATATGAGGAAATAAATAATAACTTTATTATTGCCTCTAGGGCATATTTCCTTCAGATGCCCCATCCCAACCACACGCCGGGAATGGGCCACACACCGGTCCGGTGCACTCACCGATGCTACCGCCGCCGTCATCCACCTAACCACCTTCAGAGCAGGTACTGACGCAAAATCCTTGCTAGGTCAGCTGTCGACGCCACCATGGCGCCAGACAGCGCCACCGCCCTGCGCGAGGCCATCACACCACGTCCAGCGCCGAGACCCCGCTGCTCCATGCCGCCGAGAACCGCTGTCATCGACACGAGAGAAGGCACGCCACACCATCTCACGCATCTTCCATCCGGTACTGCTCCACAAACGATGCCTCCAAGAGGGAACACAACACCACAATGCCGCCATCGTCCGATCCGGTGATCTTAGGATTTCTCCTGGAGCGGCACGAGCAGGTTGACCATAGTTGCTTAACGATGCCTTCATCAAGGTAACGACGTAGACGCCACCATCGCCCGCCATGACCGGAGTCGGCTCGGTTTTCACCGGCGTCTATGTCTCCCCAACTCACCGCCGGTGCTAATAGTGGGATCCAAGATCCGTCACTACCAGCCTGGCCAACGGCCTTCGGTGGAGAAGGCAGCCGCCACCACAATGCCTGGGCCAAGAGACCCGGACGTCCTCGTGCCGCGAAGATTACCTAGGGGGGATCTCCTCTTGCCATTGTCGAGACGAGGTGCAGCCGCAGTGGATCTCGATCTAAACCCCTCTGGCCCAGATCTGATCTCATCGCAGCCAAAATCTCATCCGCGAACGGCCGCCGGAGATCTCCTGGCCACCGCCAACCCGCTGTGCACTGCCGTTGGAGGAGGAGGGAGATGGACGCTGCTACCCCCAAGCGTTACCACTGGTCGAGTACTGCGCCCCCGCCGCCGCCTCACCATAGGGGCTTTGCCCCACGTCGTCCTCAGCGACGGCGGCGGTAGTGGGAGGCGATGGAGGGGGAGGTCTGAGGGCGGTGTGGACGGGGACTCCCCGGGGGCGGCACGGCGCCGCCACCCCGGGGGAGAGAGGTCTGGGAGAGGTGGTCTCGGGGTCTCGGGGGAGAAAATTACAGTTTTTAATATGCAACTTTTGTAGAGCTGGAAGATTCCACGATTATGAATGAACAATACTCTGCCTTGTTATATAAATTTTTTCCTTTGGTAATGGTAATGAGGTATATTTATAGAGGAGAGGTCGGAGGCCATGATCCACACAAGTGTAACATGTTGGCTGAATATTCAGTATTATGAATGACCATGGATATTTGGTTTCACTTGCTATACATAGGAGCAACGACATAGCTATGACTTGTTTGTACCTTTTTAAATCTTTTATTAAACAAAATATCTCATGACCAGTGCGTCCAAATTACAAATCATTTTAGCCGTCGCATCCTCGCATCGAGATCTTCAAAATTAGATCCATATTGGCAGGTTTCATGAACATTTTCTTGAGTGAAAATTGTGCTCCCAAAATGAACTGACATGTGCTCCTCAACTATACTAAGTTGTGCTCCTAAGTGAACTATGTTGGGCGCCCATAAGGTGAAGCATAACTGTGATCCACTTAGAAAGCATACATGTGCCTCCCACATGAGCACAACAGTGTTTCCCAGTGATCTAACTTGTGCTTCAGAGGGATGAAGCACACGATGCTCAAGCGAAACACCAAAGGATGATCTAGGGTTTGAAGTTACCCGGGGTGGACTTCGAAAGCAAATAAAATATCAAAGCCACAATGCAATCAAATAAGACAATCAACAAATCTAAGTGGCCAAGTAGTGTGCATTCAAGCAAGGCGATCAACACAATTAATTATTCAAAGTAATTTCACTCCGAAGAACAAGGTGAAAAATATATAATGCAAATACATAGAAAGTCTAACTTGGACTCCCATTGATTGAATCCTCGTCCATTTTTTATCCCAAAATGTCAATCTGCCCATCTTCTTAAAATCGATTTTCTTAACTAATATTTGTTATTCTGCTTTCAAGAATTAGGACAATGTCTTTTAAAAGAACGAATTAGGCCAATGTGAATATTTTAAAGAATGACAAGCCTATAACGGAAGAACCAAGACCGGGAGAGAGCGAAAGAACATGTTGATTGCTGCCTTTGTTGATCGCTTGCTTCTTCTTTTCTTTTTGTTTAAATAAAACTTCAACTTTATTAGTTAGAAATAATTGTTACATCATCCATAAGAAGAGGTACAATATCCTTCATAGGCTCCTCAAGCCAATCTCTAGTGGCTGAAAATTTTGCTAACCTAGCTATTTCATGGGCCACTCTATTTGCTTCCCTATTATAGTGTTCAAATTTAACTATAGGAAAATCACAAGCCAAAGAGTAACAATCATCAAAAACTCAGCTGCCGCTCCTGCCGAGTGTCCTCCATTCTTCATTATGTCGTTCACTTTCATGTTATCTGAGTTTACAACAAGGCGATTGCAGGCCATATACATGCTAGGAAGAAACCAAATTTAAGAGCCGTAACTTCATTGTTAATACATCATCACACCAGTCAATCCTTCCGCTTCCTCCAACAATGAACCTTCCTTATCATCTCTCAGACCGCCCAGCTACACCTTGAAGAAGATGATGATTGAAAGCGGCATCAACATTCAGCTTCACAAGTCCCCTAGGAGGATACTCCTAGTTTTGAGCAGGGCGGGTGGCGATGTTGTCTCTCTGTGCATACAAATGCACTAAACAAGAGGAACAGAGGGACTTCCTTCTCATCTCGCGTCTTATGTTGGACATGGGAAACGCATCAGCCAGGCGGGGAGCTGTTGTTCATGCAGGCGGCGAGCGGACGTGCCTGATCAATTGATGCTCTAGTCAAATGATCGTGGATTGAGATTGTAGGAAGTCTAGGCTCACGAAGGTATACATAGGAAATAAAATGATCTTATTTAATAGGGCCTTTACCACCATTTTATTTTATTTTTTGTTGGCGACTTGCTCGGAGGCTCATCTAACTTTATCGAAATGTCACCTTCTTTTCCTCATCATCCTACTTGTGTCGACTTCACATGCTACGACAGAAGTAGGCTACGACTGACCATGTAGTAGGGCATACAATAGGTACCAAAATTTTACCTGAGTGACCGCTCCTACACGAGCCCACGCTGTCGCCGCACCAGGAATGCACACAGCGGGCCATGTAGGCTACCAATGAGTGGGCCACGTTGTTGTGTTCATATGTGTTTGCTTGAAGAAACCCTCAACCGTACGGATCCATTGCTCTTGCGTCAGTTCTTCGTCGATGAAGGCAGTTTTCATCTCTTCCTATGGAGAGTTCTCATGATTCGTTTTGTTAAGGAAATCGAGATGCATCATATAGCTTCGGAAATTTTCTTTGGCCACAGCAATGGCCAGTTCCTGCATTGACCCGGGGCGTCGTGGTCTCGTCGTCCTCTCCCGGTTCAGTAGCGGAGGGGCCAAACCTCGTAGGTGACTTTCACACTCGCCACCAAAACCACGAAGACGTTATCGGCATCTACCGCAGAGGGCCAAACCCTCGTGGTCGATGTTGTCTTCACAGGCTGCCGGTATGACCATTTCTCATCAAACATTGTTGATGCATTTAATAACTGGATACCAACAAAGAAGGAGGGGTCCATGATGTGAAGCAAGGCATGACCCCTGCAAGTCATGGGAAGGGCCTTTAACACCTTCCATGGATTTCAAAGCGCAGGGTGAGATGTCGAAGGCGACTAAGCTGACCATGTTGTGCTCTTCCGAGACTGTGTTTGAAGTGCGGGACAGCAGTATTTTTGTTGTTAAGCTTGCAACTTGGTAATGCACATGTTGGAGGTGTCAACTTTCTGGCCTCCCTTGTATGCATGTTGTTGCTGTGTTTAACATGATTGGACGATCTTTCTACGACTACTCTTCCAAGTTTTTAAAATAGAGAGCTACCATATGACATACTCCGGAACAATCCTCCCAATTCCTGACATGGATACCTTTGATTCTAGTGCTGGGGCAACGACCCACCTCCCAAGCCACAGACATCAGATAAACCAAGAAGAAAGAGGTTTAATCCCAACAAGGTGTCCACCCTTATACGGCTCTGTAGGAGGCAACAAAGCAACGTGTGAAGCTGTTCTGTAGACAAAGCAAATTCTTCATCTGCAGCATGTATAGCAGGTATATGTTGTCCTTTGTCGCATATTTTCTCAAATAAACTAACCACTTCTCTTGATCTATCCAGTTAGAAACGTCTTGTTCAAATTGGTCAATTTTGCTGGAAAACTGACATCTTAAATAGTGGATGGAGTTCTTCAGTGATGTTCAGAGTGATTATTGTAATGAAAGAAGTCCCACACTGACTCAAACATCAATGTTGATAGTTGAGGGTGCACACAATTAAATGGTATTGGAGTTTAGGATATGATTTGACTCCGAGAAGCAATATTCCTAGGATTTAAGAGGGGCCAAAACATTGCATAGCATTTGTTAATTGCACACACTGTTTTTATTGACATATAATCGATCTGGTTCTCTTGAATTTTGAGTGCTTGCCAATGACCGTTGTATCATTGCCTTGCATATTCACTCTCGGCAGAATCCTATTGCTGAACTAATTGCTTTCCACCGGTAGCACAAATGGATCACACCAATGACCGGATTCGGACTGCTGTTGTTTGTCCAACCTGCTTGGCTAACCAAACAACGTTTTTACAGCCACAGGTTCACTTGGAGGTCTGATGTGGTGAAAGAGAGTTCATGGTAGTGGGCTCTATATTTAGACGGAAGGACGGAGATAAGATAACACGACATCATTCGATATGATTTTGTTTATATGAAGGGTGCAACTTAAAGTTCTGTTGCGATGGACTAGAGATGATAATCCGTGCTAGCTTCGGGCGGTGTCAATCAAAGCGAGTAGTCGATGGTTAGTTGTTTAGTTATAGCTGTAGGTTCAGTTATTTTATCCTAGTGTCATAGTATTAATCTCAAATTCTTGTGTATGTCATAGTTATTGTAGTCAGTTATTGCTCTGCATAGCAGTTGCCTATTGTGGTCTGGATCACTTTTCCTTTGCAGTCCATCAAGCTTTGCTCTCACTTCTGTTGGGATCATGTATAGTAGATAATAATGATTTCGTGAGCACTTGGGAAGTATATACATTCTCATGATTTGTGTGCAAAGACTAACTGAATCCTGAAACATATTCTGCATTGGATGAAGTTATTCCAAATTTTAAGATGAGTAAATGATCCATGTACTATTGAGTACATTCAATACTACAAGGAACTCAAGTTCTGTGATTTTTGTATGTATGAATGACAGCACAAATCTGTTTTGTTGTAAGATAAGAGTGATTCTTTGGATTTGAAGACTGCACCGTTTCTCTTCATCGGTGTCTGGAGCAAGCTTCTCTTGCTTTTCTGTAGTTGTGTGCGAGCTTTAACACTAGTATGAGACAATAGAGTGGCACTGTTGTTGGAGTCGATATTGGTTTGGGCATCCAATGAGATCTATGGTGAGCAGCAATTACTAAATTAGAGATGAGCAAAAGGATAAAAGGTTCATGCTAGTGCTAGATACATCCATTTGAGGAACAAGCTTGTCCTTCAAATGAATCTACCTAGCACCAAGTTAGTGCTAGATACATCCATTTGAGGAACAAGCTTGGGACAAGCTTTTCCGGACGGAGGGAGTACTTCTTTGCCGTATTAATATGGGATCCACCAAAGGCGATGGCACCCCTCCGAATTGAACAAGGAAGTTCATTGAACCCTCTAGAATGTTCCTTTGAACAAGTTCTGTAGCGCTGGAGATGGTGTCTGGAAACTTTGTTGTAGAACTACTCCCTCGCAACATCATCGGGCAAACGTACTTACTAAAATCTCATGGGATATTCTTTATTAAGCCCAATGACATCTCTATCAGTACATGACAACGCGTTGGTCAGTGTTTCCCGACACCTCTAATGCCTGTGAGTACTTGAGGAGAAAAGCAAATGATGACAAGATATGGCACATTGTGGATGTAGGAAGGAGTGCAAAACGGTAGTTCAATGGCAAGGGTATATGTAAGGAGCTCAAATTGTACTATCTCTATTACTAGGCAGTATATAAATATAGGCATTTGGTAGGTATGTCATGACTTCATTGCAAATAACTGTGACTACTTTTGATATATGTTTATTGAGTTTAATACAATAATACCTAGTTCACACAAGAGTCTACGAAATAGATAGAGAAATCTTAAACTGTATTTCCGGTCTTCTCCTTGCATTTTCTCCAATAAAATAACGACTCTTCTTGATCTATCCAGTTAGAAATGTCATGTTCAAATCGTTCAATTTTGCTGGTAAAGTGACATCTTAAATAGTGGACGAAATTCCTCAGTGATGTGTAGAGTGATTACTGTATATATAACGGGCTCCACATTCACTCAGACATCAATGTCGAATGTCACTGCCTTCCACTAAAAAAGTAACAGGAGGACGTCTACTTTTGATAGCTGAGCGTTTTTCTCAGTTTAATTTTCAGTGCAACTCTAATGCCGTTTAACTTGCGCCTTGATGAACTAGAATCAGGGCAATGTACCCCCTAGCCCCAACTCGAAGTTGTATTTTCCTACGGGTCATCCTAGATGGCTTCCTCTCCTCCCCCTTCCTTTGTTTTTGTTCCCGCCAATACCGACCCCAAATGTACCCAGAATAATTTTGCTACTCAATACCCCCCGTTGTTTTCAAGCTATGCACATACTTCAATGTCTGTGGATGAGTATCCGCTGTCCACATTTGTTGCTAGTAATGGGCGGAAGGGCTAGATTTTTTCACTGATTTAATCTTTCAAGTTCACCAAAAGTCTATATTGGGTCCTTTAAGAATTTTTGGGCATTGTCTTAGAGCTGACTCAATCACCGGTGCCAGAGGTAGCTTGTTCATCGCTGCTCCAGAGTGAGATCTATGGACGGTGGCCTGAGGCAGAGGGTACGGATGTGCAGCGGCGACGGTGGATTTATGGCTCGGCTGATAGTCTATGGTACTAAGATGCTGATGGCAAAGATTCTATTTGCAGGTACACGGGCGAACCTGCTACGGCGGATCTCCGCTCGGGCGCGTGGGCGAAGGCTTGGTTCTGCACTGCTTGATGATTGCCGAGATGGGACTGGGATTGGAATCTTCACATCCGGTGGCGATGACGTGTTTGTTGCGCTATCTGATTCAGCCACCACGGACGAGAACGACCAAGCATGAGGACGGTGTCGGAGCGTCCCAAATTGGGATTTGATGGTGTTAGTGAGCTTCCTCCGTCGATCTCTATTGCAAAGTGCGACAACGACCTTCACTGTTCGGTGTTCTTGGTGGCGACCGACCTCGGCCGTGTCTTGACTGTCTGCTTGCACAAGCACAGTCTTCATTTGCGTGGCACCTCACATCAAGACCGTGCTATGTGTGTAGCTGCTGGGATCGCGGAAAGTGATGACATCACATATGATGTCAAACGATAGTTGGTGCTCATATGGTTGCTGTCATAGCTTGTTGATCATTGTTTTGATCGATTCAGAGTTTTTTCTTTTTACTCCACCAAGGCATAGCTTCGGTCTTGTTTGGCTTTGCTAGTTGTCAGCGTGATTTTTGTGTGTGTGTGTGTGTTGCTGTTGCCCGTGTGCATCTTAGCTATGTAGAGGCCGCGTGTGTGCTCACTGTGTTTTTATCCTCTTGATGCTTCATTCCGAGATAATAAAATCCACCCATTGTCGATGAAAAATAATTTTTGGCGACATTTATTCCCTCAAGTCTTAAAACATGGTACGTTTCGCCCAAAACCAGATTTTACCGAAAATCATGAATGCCATGGCGTGGTTTTGACACAAGAAGACATGTTGCACTCCACCTTATCATCTTATTTTTTCTTCTCCTCTCTCCCAGGAGGCATTTCATCAAACACATAACGTGCAACAGTTGCATCCGTCCTTTCTGTCACATCGCCACGGCCTCACTACCCAGCTGACCCCTATCAACCTGTTCGGCCCCGAGCAGCCGTTGTCACACTCACTTGGTCTGCGTGGAGGAGTAGCTACCGCACGCACCTGCTCGTGTAACGTGACCTGGCAAATGTAATGTTACCTGGCAAATGGTGACACATTCAGCACCCTCATGGTAGAAACACCCTCATGTAACGTGACCTGACAAATGTACTTGATAAAATCACATGGGTTCTTGAGTACCAAACTCAACAACATCTCTATGGCTACTTGTCAACGTGCAATTGAGAGCTTCCTAATACCTCCAATTCATACGAGTACTCAAGGAGCAAAGCAAATGATGACACGTTCTTGAGGTGGGAACGAGAGTAAACCATTTGTTCAGCTGCACGGCTAAGAGTAAGGATTCAGCTGCACGAGTAAGAGTAAGGATGGTATATATGGAGTTCGGAATTGTACCATCTCCATTACTAGACAATAGTAGGCGAGTCATGACTTCAGCAAAAGTAGTTGTGTCCAGTTTTGGTATGTGTTTATCAATTTTGGTACGACAATTAGTTCACAGAATAGTACTCGTATACAGCTGGTGTGCCAGCCCATGATTGCTAATTGTACATATGTTAAGCTACCGTTATTATTCTAATGCAACAATTAGGTTTCACTGTACAACAAATTGGTGCCTATGTATGGTAGTGATAGGGGAAGTAGATAAAGTTCAATACATGGTTATCGCTTAGAACATTAAGCCGGTTAACGATCCACTTTCACTGTTGGCTTCCTCGTAGCGAGATCTTTGAAACTAGATTTCACATAGGCATGATTTGACCATTCGTATTTGCTAGGTTGTTCTACTTACTTGGCAGGTTATTAGTCACATAGTTGCCAAAATAACCTACTTGGTTGCCACGTTACTAACAAAAAATATACATCGATGTCGAACTTGTTTTGTTTTACTTGTATGAGTTGATATCGACTTCTTACTTGTTCTAACACATGCATACTCATTCTTTAAATGTTGATTTCATGACGATGTTTAAGAACAAACAAGACTATTTCCTGGTAATTACACACAAATATCATGGTAACTACTCACTCTCACATAGAAACCATGCTGACATACCATAATAACACACCATAATAACTAGTAGGAGGAAAAAAGATTCTCAAAACCTAACAACATGAGATCTTGTTTTCAAGTTATCACTGAGTGAAGTGAATGGTGTAGACAGATCGTTAATCGGATTAATGGTTCGTGAGAATTTTGTTTGAAAATTCAAATTTAGCAATTAATGTGATGATTTCAACGTGATGTCTAAGATTCCTACATGGATGCATGTGCTCTCCGAGAAAAATCTCATGGGAGACCGATGTCACTTTTGTGGACATGTGTGCTAAGTCGATTTCCCCATCATGAATTCATGTAATGTACAATTAGCAACAAACCGCATAAATGGCACCAATCTGGATGTAATTAATAACACAAGATGGAACAATGTCTACAAATGGATAAAATGACACATCTGATTCCAGGAAATTATAGTTCGAGCACCCACTGGGAAGTTCGAGTACAAAAGTCAGAAACCAGTGAGTACGAGAATTTTTAAGACAAACAATAGCAAGTCAATTGGCTAGATATTGGGTATAGAGGACACATTACAGGAAGAGGAAGAGCAGCTGAAAAATGCCAAATTAACACTAAGCGAAGAATAGGGAACGACAAGAGGTCGACATCGAAACGATTGGAAGAAAGGGAAAAGATTATGCACAACTTATATAATCATTTGTAGATGGCGCCACCCGCACACACATGCTAACAAGGAGGAAAGGAGCTGACTAAAATCTGGAGGCCATCCCAAAACCTAACATCTAATGTCGGATGCCCCATCCCAACCACACGCCGGGAATGGGCCACACACCGGTCCGGTGCACTCACCGATGCTACCGCCGCCGTCATCCACCTAACCACCTTCAGAGCAGGTACTGACGCAAAAACCTTGCTAGGTCAGCTGTCGACGCCACCATGGCGCCAGACAGCGCCACCGCCCTGCGCGAGGCCATCACGCCACGTCCAGCGCCGAGACCCCGCTGCTCCATGCCGCCGAGAACGGCTGTCATCGACACGAGAGAAGGCCCGCCACACCATCTCACGCCTCTTCCATCCGGCACCGCTCCACAAACGATGCCTCCAAGAGGGCACACAACACCACAACGCCGCCATCGTCTGATCCGGTGATCTTAGGATTTCTCCTAGAGCGGCACGAGCAGGTTGTCCATAGTTGCTTAACGATGCCTTCATCAAGGTAACGACATAGACGCCACCATCGCCCGCCATGACCGGAGTCGGCTCGGTTTTCACCGGCGACTATGTCTCCCCAACTCGCCGCCGGTGCTAATAGTGGGATCCAAGATCCGTCACTACCAGCCTGGCCAACGGCCTTCGGTGGAGAAGGCAGCCACCACCACAATGCCTGGGCCAAGAGACCCGGACGTCCTCGTGCCGCGAAGATTACCCAGGGGGGATCTCCTCTTGCCATTGTCGAGACGAGGCGCAGCCGCAGTGGATCTCGATCTAAACCCCTCGGGCCCAGATTTGATCTCATTGTAGCCAAAATCTCATCCGCGAACGGCCGCCAGAGATCTCCTGGCCACCGCCAACCCGCTGTGCACTGCCGTTGGAGGAGGAGGGAGATGGACGCTGCTACCCCCAAGCGTTACCACTGGTCGAGTACTGCGCCCCCGCCGCCGCCTCACCACAGGGGCTTTGCCCCACGTCGTCCTCAGCGACGGCGGCAGTAGTGGGAGGCGATGGAGGGGGAGGGCTGAGGGCGGTGTGGACGGGGACTCCCCGCGGGCGGCATGGCGCCGCCTCCTTGGGGGAGAGAGGTCTAGTAGAGGTGGTCTCGGGGTCTCAGGGGAGAAAATTACAGTTTTTAATATGCAACTTTTGTAGAGCTGGAAGATTCCACGATTATGAATGAACAATACTTTGCCTTGTTATATATATTTTTTCCTTTGGTAATGGTAATGAGGTATATTTTGTTGGGGAACATAGTAATTTCAAAAATTTTCCTACGCACACGCAAGATCATGGTGATGCATAGCAACGAGAGGGGAGAGTGTTGTCAACGTACCCTCGTAGACCAAAGCGGAAGCGTTGACGCAACGTAGAGGAAGTAGTCTTACGTCCTCCCGGTCCAACCGATCCAAGCACCGTTACTCCGGCACCTCCGAGTTCTTGACACGCGTACAGCTCGATGACTCACCCTCGATCTCCAATCCTGTAGAGGCTCCGAGGGGGAGTTCCGTTAGCACGACGGCGTGGTGACGATCTTGATGTTCTCCTGTCGCAGGGCTTCGCCTAAGCACCGCTACAATATGACCGAGGTGTAATATCGTGGAGGGGGGCACCGCACACGGCTAAGGAACGATCTCAATGATCAACTTGTGTGTCCATGGGGTGCCCCCTGCCCCCGTATATAAAGGAGTGGAGGAGGAGGGCGGCCTCTACTATGGCGGCACTGGGAGTCCTACTCCCACCGGAGTAGGATTCCCCTTTCCTAGTCCAACTAGGAGACCTTCCATGTATTAGGAGTAGGAGACTAGGAAAGGGAGGAGAAGGGAAGGAAGGAGGGTGCGGCCCTCCCTTAGTCAATTCGGACTAGGGCAAGGGGCGCGCGGCCTGCCTAGGGCAGCCCTCTCTCTTCCGTATGGCCCATAAGGCCCAATACTTCTCCCGACGAATTCCCGTAACTCTCCGGTACTCGATAAATACCGAATGACTCGGAACCTTTCCGAACTCGAATATAGTCGTCCAATATATCGATCTTTACGCCTCGACCATTTCGAGACTCCTCGTCATGTCCCCGATCTCATCCGGGACTCAACTCCTTCGGTACATCAAAACTCATAAACTCATAATATAACATCATCGAAACCTTAAGCGTGCGGACCCTACGGTTCGAGAACAATGTAGACATGACCGAGACACGCCTCCGGTCAATAACCAATAGCGGACCTGGATGCCCATATTGGTTCCTACATATTCTACGAAGATCTTTATCGGTCAGACCGCATAACAACATACGTTGTTCCTTTGTCATCGGTATGTTACTTGGCCGAGATTCGATCGTCGGTATCCAATACCTACTTCAATCTCGTTACGGCAAGTCTCTTTACTCGTTCCGTAATACATCATCTCGCAACTAACTCATTAGTTGCAATGCTTGCAAGGCTTAAGTGATGTGCATTACCGTGAGGGCTCAGAGATACCTCTCCGACATTCGAGTGACAAATCCTAATCTCAAATACGCCAACCCAACAAGTACCTTTGGAGACACCTGTAGAGCACCTTTATAATCACCCGATTACGTTGTGACGCTTTGGTAGCACACAAAGTGTTCCTCCGTAAACGGAGTTGCATAATCTCATAGTCATAGGAACATGTATAAGTCATGAAGGAAGCCATAGCAACATACTAAACGATCGTGTGCTAAGCTAACGGAATGGGTCATGTCAATCAGATCATTCAACTAATGATGTGACCTTGTTAATCAAATAACAACTCCTTGTTTATGGTTAGGAAACATAACCATCTTTGATTAACAAGCTAGTCAAGTAGAGGCATACTAGTGACATACTGTTTGTCTATATATTCACACATGTATTATGTTTCCGGTTAATACAATTCTAGCATGAATAATAAACATTTATCATGATATGAGGAAATAAATAATAACTTTATTATTGCCTCTAGGGCATATTTCCTTCATATTTATAGAGGAGAGCTCGGAGGCCATGATCCACACAAGTGTAACATGTTGGCTGAATATTCAGTATTATGAATGACCATGGATATTTGGTTTCACTTGCTATACATAGGAGCAACGACATAGCTATGACTTGTTTGTACCTTTTTAAATCTTTTATTAAACAAAATATCTCATGACCAGTGCGTCCAAATTACAAATCATTTTAGCCGTCAGATCCTCGCCGAGATCTTCAAAATTAGATCCATATTGGCAGGTTTCGGCGAACATTTTCTTGAGCGAAAATTGTGCTCCCAAAATGAACTAACATGTGCTCCTCAACTATACTAAGTTGTGCTCCTAAGTGAACTATGTTGGGCGCCCGCAAGGTGAAGCATAACTGTGATCCACTTAGAAAGCATACATGTGCCTCCCACATGAGCACAACAGTGTTTCCCAGGTGATCTAACTTGTGCTTCTGTAGGGGATGAAGCACACGTATGCTCTGCGCGAAAACACCAGTGACTGATCTAGGGTTTGAAGTTACCCGGGGCGGACTTCGAAAGCAGATAAAATATCAAAGCCACAATGCAATCAAATAAGACAATCAACAAATCTAAGTGGCCAAGTAGTGTGCATTCAAGCAAGACGATCAACACAATTAATTATTCAAAGTAATTTCACTTCGAAGAACTAGGTGAAAAATATATAATGCAAATACATAGAAAGTCTAACTTGGACTCCCATTGATTGAATCCTCGTCCATTTTTTATCCCAAAATGTCAATCTGCCCATCTTCTTAAAATCGATTTTCTTAACTAATATTTGTTATTCTTCTTTCAAGAATTAGGACAATGTCTTTTAAAAGAACGAATTAGGCCAATGTGAATATTTTAAAGAATGACAAGCCTATAACGGAAGAACCGAAGACTGGGAGAGAGCGAAAGAACATGTTGATTGCTGCCTTTGTTGACTGCTTGCTTCTTCTTTTCTTTTTTGTTTAAATAAAACTTCAACTTTATTAGTTAGAAATAATTGTTACATCATCCATAAGAAGAGGTACAATATCCTTCATAGGCTCCTCAAGCCAATCTCTAGTGGCTGAAAATTTTGCTAACCTAGCTATTTCATGGGCCACTCTATTTGCTTCCCTATTATAGTGTTCAAATTTAACTATAGGAAAATCACAAGCCAAAGAGTAACAATCATCAAAAACTCAGCTGCCGCTCCTGCCGAGTGTCCTCCATTCTTCATTATGTCGTTCACTTTCATGTTATCTGAGTTTACAACAAGGCGATTGCAGGCCGCCTTATGTGCTAGGAAGAAACCAAATTTAAGAGCCAGAACTTCTGTTGTTAATACATCATCACACAAGTCAATCCTTCAGTTTCCTCCAACAATGAACCTTCCCTTATCATCTCTCAGGACCGCCCCATCTACACCTTGAAGAAGATCATGATTGAAAGCGGCATCAACATTCAGCTTCACAAGTCCCCTAGGAGGGATACTCCTAGTTTTGAGCAGGGCGGGGTGGCGATGTTGTCTCCTGTGCATACAGTGCACTAAACAGTAGGAACAGAGGGACTTCCTTCTCATCTCGCGTCTTATGTTGGACATGGGAAACGCATCAGCCAGGCGGGGAGCTGTTGTTCATGCAGGCGGCGAGCGGACGTGCCTGATCAATTGATGCTCTAGTCAAATGATCGTGGATTGAGATTGTAGGAAGTCTAGGCTCACGAAGGTATACATAGGAAATAAAAGGATCTTATTTAATAGGGCCTTTACCACCATTTTATTTTATTTTTTGTTGGCGACTTGCTCGGAGGCTCATCTAAGTTTATCGAAATGTCACCTTCTTTTCCTCATCATCCTACTTGTGTCGACTTCACATGCTATGACTGAAGTAGGCTACGACTGACCATGTAGTAGGGCATACAATAGGTACCAAAATTTTACCCGAGTGACCGCTCCTACACGAGCCCATGCTGTCGCCGCACCAGGAATGCACACAGCGGGCCATGCAAGCTACCAATGAGTGGGCCACGTTGCTGTGTTCATATGTGTTTGCTTGAAGAAACCCTCAACCGTACGGATCCATTGCTCTTGTGTCAGTTCTTCGTCGATGAAGGCAGTTTTCATCTCTTCCTATGGAGAGTTCTCATGATTCGTTTTGTTAAGGAAATCGAGATGCATCATATAGCTTCGGAAATTTTCTTTGGCCACAAGAATGGCCGCCTCCTGCATTGACCCAGCTTGCGTCGTGGTCTCGCTCGTCCTCTCCCGGTTCAGTAGCGGAGGGCCAAACCTCGTAGGTGACTTTCACACTTGCCACCAAAACCACGAAGACGTTATCGGCATCTACCGCAGAGGGCCAAACCCTCGTGGTCGATGTTGTCTTCACAGGCTGCCGGTATGACCATTTCTCATCAAACATTGTTGATGCATTTAATAACTAGATACCAACAAAGAAGGAGGGGTCCATGATGTGAAGCAAGGCATGACCCCTGGAAGTCATGGGAAGGGCCTTTAACACCTTCCATGGATTTCAAAGCGCAGGGTGAGATGTCAAAGGCGACTAAGCTGACCATGTTGTGCTCTTCCGAGACTGTGTTTGAAGTGCGGGACAGCAGTATTTTTGTTGTTAATCTTGCAACTTGGGAATGCACATGTCGGAGGTGGCAACTTTCTGGCCTCCCTTGTATGCATGTTGTTGCTGTGTTTAACATGATTGGACCATCTTTCTACGACTACTCTTCAAAGTTTTTAAAATAGAGAGCTACCATATGACATACTCCGGAACAATCCTCCCAATTCCTGACATGGATACCTTTGATTCTAGTGCTGGGGCAATGATCCCACCTCCCAAGTCACAGACATCAGATAAACCAAGAAGAAAGAGGTTTAATCCCAACAAGGTGTCCACGCTTATACGGCTCTGTAGGCGGCAACAAAGCAACGTGTGAAGCTCTTCTGTAGACAAAGCAAATTCTTCATCTGCATCATGTATAGCAGGTATATGTTGTCCTTTGTCGCGTATTTTCTCAAATAAAATAACCACTTCTCTTGATCTATCTAGTTAGAAACGTCTTGTTCAAATTGGTCAATTTTGCTGGAAAACTGACATCTTAAATAGTGGATGGAGTTCTTCAGTGATGTTCAGAGTGATTATTGTAATGAAAGAAGTCCACACTGACTCAAACATCAATGTGGATAGTTGAGGGTGCACACAATTAAATGGTATTGTTGTTCAGGATATGATTTGACTCCAAGAAGCAATATTCCTAGGATTTAAGAGGGGCCAAAACATTGCATAGCATTTGTTAATTGCACACACTGTTTTTATTGACATATAATCGATCTGGTTCTCTTGAATTTTGAGTGCTTGCCAACGACCGTTGTATCATTGCCTTGCATATTCACTCTCGGCAGAATCCTATTGCTGAACTAATTGCTTTCCACTGGTAGCACAGCTGATCACACCAATGACTGGGATTCGGACTGTTGTTGTTTGTCCAACCTGCTTGGCTAACCAAACAACGTTTTTACAGCCACAGGTTCACTTGGAGGTCTGATGTGGTGAAAGAGAGTTCATGGTAGTGGGCTCTATATTTAGACGGAAGGACGGAGATAAGATAACACGACATCATTCGATATGATTTTGCTTATATGAAGGGTGCAACTTAAAGTTCTGTTGCGATGGACTACAGATGATAATCCGGTGTTAGCTTTTGGACAGTGTCAACTGAAAGCAGAGTAGTCGATGGTTAGTTGTTTAGTTATAGCTGTAGGTTCAGTTATTTTATCCTAGTGTCATAGTATTAATCTCAAATTCTTGTGTATGTCATAGTTATTGTAGTCAGTTATTGCTCTGCATAGCAGTTGTCTATTGTGGTCTGGATCACTTTTCCTTTGCAGTCCATCAAGCTTTGCTCTCTCTTCTGTTGGGATCATGTATAGTAGATAATAATGATTTCGTGAGCACTTGGGAAGTATATACATTCTCATGATTTGTGTGCAAAGACTAACTGAATCCTGAAACATATTATGCATTGGATGAAGTTATTCCAAATTTTAAGATGAGTAAATGATCCATGTACTGTTAAGTACATTCAATACTACAAGGAACTCAAGTTCTGTGATTTTTGTATGTATGAATGACAGCACAAATCTGTTTTGTTGTAAGATAAGAGTGATTCTTTAGATTTGAAGACTGCACCGTTTCTCTTCATCGGTGTCTGGAGCAAGCTTCTCTTGCTTTTCTTTAGTTGTGTGCGAGCTTTAACACTAGTATGAGACAATAGAGTGGCACTGTTGTTGGAGTCGGTATTGGTTTGGGCATCCAATGAGATCTATGGTGAGCAGCAATTACTAAATTAGAGATGAGCTAAAGGATAAAAGGTTCATGCTAGTGCTAGATACATCCATTTGAGGAACAAGCTTCTCCTTCAAATGAATGTACCTAGCACCAAGTTAGTGCTAGATACATCCATTTGAGGAACAAGCTTGGGACAAGCTTTTCCGGACGGAGGGAGTACTTCTTTGCCGTATTAATACGGGATCCACCAAAGGCGATGGCACCCCTCCGAATTGAACAAGGAAGTTCATTGAACCCTCTAGAATGTTGCTTTGAACCAAGTGCTGTAGCGCTGGAGATGGTGTCTGGAAACTTTGCTGTAGAACTACTCCCTCGCAACATCATCGGGCAAACGTACTTACTAAAATCTCATGGGCTATTCTTTATTAAGCCCAATGACATCTCTATCAGTACATGACAACGCGTTGGTCAGTGTTTCCCGACACCTCTAATGCCTGTGAGTACTTGAGGAGAAAAGCAAATGATGACAAGATATGGCACATTGTGGAGGTAGGAAGGAGTGCAAAACGGTAGTTCAATGGCAAGGGTATATGTAAGGAGCTCAAATTGTACTATCTCTATTACTAGGTAGTATATAAATATAGGCATTTGGTAGGTATGTCATGACTTCATTGCAAATAACTGTGCCTACTTTTGATATATGTTTATTGAGTTTAATACAATAATACCTAATTCACACAAGAGTCTACTTAAATAGATAGAGAAATCTTAAACTGTATTTCGGTCTTCTCCTTGCATTTTCTCCAATAAAATAACGACTCTTCTTGATCTATCCAGTTAGAAATGTCATGTTCAAATCGTTCAATTTTGCTGGTAAAGTGACATCTTAAATAGTGGACGAAATTCCTCAGTGATGTGTAGAGTGATTACTGTATATATAACGGGCTCCACATTGACTCAGACATCAATGTCGAATGTCACTGCCTTCCACTAAAAAAGTAACAGGAGGATGTCTACTTTTGATAGCTGAGCGTTTTTCTCAGTTTAATTTTCAGTGCAACTCTAATGCCGTTTAACTTGCGCCTTGAAGAACTAGAATCAGGGCAATGTACCCCCTAGCTCCAACTCGAAGTTGTATTTTCCTACGGGTCATCCTAGATGGCTTCCTCTCCTCCCCCCTTCTTTTGTTTTTGTTCCCACCCATACCGACCCCAAATGTACCCAGAATAATTTTGCTACTCAATACCCCCCGTTGTTTTCAAGCTAGGCACATACTTCAATGTCTGTAGATGAGTATCCGCTGTCCACATCTGTTGCTAGTAGTGGGCGGAAGGGCTAGATTTTTTCACGGATTTAATCTTTCAAGTTCACCAAAAGTCTATATTGGGTCCTTTAAGAATTTTTGGGCATTGTCTTAGAGCTGACTCAATCACCGGTGCCAGAGGTAGCTTGTTCATCGCTGCTCCAGAGTGAGATCTATGGACGGTGGCCTGAGGCAGAGGGTACGGATGTGCAGCGGCGACGGTGGATTTATGGCTCGGCTGATAGTCTATGGTACTAAGGTGCTGATGGCAAAGATTCTATTTGCAGGTACACGGGCGAACCTGCTACGGCGGATCTCCGCTCGGGAGCGTGGGTGAAGGCTTGGTTCTGCACTGCTTGATGATTGCCGAGATGGGACTGTGATTGGAATCTTCACATCCGGTGGCGATGACGTGTTTGTTGTGCTGTCTGATTCAGCCACCACGGACGAGAACGAACAAGCATGAGGACGGTGTCGGAGCGTCCCAAATTGGGATTTGATGGTGTCAGTGAGCTTCCTCCGTCGATCTCTATTGCAAAGTGCGACAACGACCTTCACTGTTCGGTGTTCTTGGTGGCGACCGACCTCTGCCGTGGCTTGACTGTCTGCTTGCACAAGCACAGTCTTCATTTGCGTGGCACCTCACATCAAGACCGTGCTATGTGTGTAGGTGCTGGGATCGCGGAAAGTGATGACATCACATATGATGTCAAACGATAGTTGGTGCTCATATGGTTGCTGCCATAGCTTGTTGATCATTGTTTTGACCGATTCAGAGTTTTTTTCTTTTTACTCCACCAAGGCATAGCTTTGGTCTTGTTTGGCTTTGCTAGTTGTCAGCGTGATTTTTGTGTGTGTGTTTGTTGCTGTTGCCCGTGTGCATCTTAGCTATGTAGAGGCCGCGTGTGTGCTCACTGTGTTTTTATCCTCTTGATGCTTCATTCCGAGATAATAAAATCCACCCATTGTCGATGAAAAATAATTTTTGGCGACATTTAGCCCCTCAAGTCTTAAAACAGGTACGTTTCGCCCAAAACCAGATTTTATCGAAAATCATGAATGCCATGGCGTGGTTTTGACACAAGAAGACATGTTGCACTCCACCTTATCATCTTATTTTTTCTTCTCCTCTCTCCCAGGAGGCATTTCATCAAACACATAACGTGCAATAGTTGCATCCGTCCTTTCTATCACATCGCCACGGCCTCACTACCCAGCTGACCCATGTCAACCTGTTCGGCCCCGATCAGCCGTTGTCACACTCACTTGGTCTGCGTGGAGGAGTAGCTACCGCACGCACCTGCTCGTGTAACGTGACCTGGCAAATGTAATGTTACCTGGCAAATGGTGACACATTGAGCACCCTCATGGTAGAAACACCCTCATGTAACGTGACCTGACAAATGTACTTGATAAAATCCCATGGGTTCTTGAGTACCAAACTCAACAACATCTCTATGGCTACTTGTCAACGTGCAATTGAGAGCTTCCTAATACCTCCAATTCATACGAGTACTCAAGGAGCAAAGCAAATGATGACACGTTCTTGAGGTGGGAACGAGAGTAAACCATTTGTTCAGCTGCACGGCTAAGAGTAAGGATTCAGCTGCACGAGTAAGAGTAAGGATGGTATATATGGAGTTCGGAATTGTACCATCTCCATTACTAGACAATAGTAGGCGAGTCATGACTTCAGCAAAAGTAGTTGTGTCCAGTTTTGGTATGTGTTTATCAATTTTAGTAAGGCAATTAGTTCACAGAATAGTACTCGTATACAGCTGGTGTGCCAGCCCATGATTGCTAATTGTACATATGTTAAGCTACCGTTATTATTCTAATGCAACAATTAGGTTTCACTGTACAACAAATTGGTGCCTATGTATGGTAGTGATAGGGGAAGTAGATAAAGTTCAATACATGGTTATCGCTTACAACATTAAGCCAATTAACGATCCACTTTCACTGTTGGCTTCCTCGTAGCGAGATCTTTGAAACTAGATTTCACATAGGCATGATTTGACCGTTCGTATTTGCTAGGTTGTTCTACTTACTTGGCAGGTTATTAGTCACATAGTTGCCAAAATAACCTACTTGGTTGCCACGTTACTAACGAAAAATATACATCGATGTAGAACTTGTTTTGTTTTACTTGTATGAGTTGATATCGACTTCTTACTTGTTCTAACACATGCATACTCATTCTTTAAATGTTGATTTTATGACGATGTTTTAAGAACAAACAAGACTATTTCCTGGTAATTACACACAAATATCATGGTAACTACTCACTCTCACATAGAAACCATGCTGACATACCATAATAACACACCATAATAACTAATAGGAGGAAAAAATATTCTCAAAACCTAACAACATGAGATCTTGTTTTCAAGTTATCACTGAGTGAAGTGAATGGTGTAGACAGATCGTTAATCGGATTAATGGTTCGTGAGAATTTTGTTTGAAAATTCAAATTTAGCAATTAATGTGATGATTTCAACGTGATGTCTAAGATTCCTACATGGATGCATGTGCTCTCCGAGAAAAATCTCATGGGAGACCGATGTCACTTTTGTGGACATGTGTGCTAAGTCGATTTCCCCATCATGAATTCATGTAATGTACAATTAGCAACAAACCAGACAAATGGCACCAATCTGGATGTAATTAATAATACAAGATGGAACAATGTCTACAAATGGATAAAATGACACATCTGATTCCAGGAAATTATAGTTCGAGCACCCACTGGGAAGTTCGAGTACAAAAGTCAGAAACCAGTGAGTACGAGAATTTTTTAGACAAACAATAGCAAGTTAATTGGCTAGATATTGGGTATAGAGGACACATTACAGGAAGAGGAAGAGCAGCTGAAAAATGCCAAATTAACACTAAGCGAAGAATAGGGAACAACAAGAGGTCGACATCGAAACGATTGGAAGAAAGGGAAAAGATTATGCACAACTTATATAATCAATTGTAGATGGCGCCACCCGCACACACATGCTAACAAGGAGGAAAGGAGCTGACTAAAATCTGGAGGCCATCCCAGAGCAGTTGGGCGATTGGCTGCGGCCCATTTTGGAAGCAATATCCCTTTTACACTGAGCAAACCATGACGCGGGGCGATATGTGTTTGCACTTCCCATGTGCATGTCATTACAACTAACCTCTAAGTTCTTTCCTCACCTTCCCCTTTGTTCATTTGTGGCTGTTCCCTACATTTATGAATGAAGAATTTTTTTTAGAACCCGGCCTCTGCATCTGGGCGATGCATGCAACCATTCTATTAATTATTCTCAGAGACCTTACAAAGCGTTACATCAATAAGCCTGAACCCACCATCTAGGCAACACCTGTCTCTACTCCTATCCCGTTGATGCAGGGGTGCCGAATGTCCGAGCCTAATATCAGACAGACATCACACCAAAACATAACATCTAATGCCGGATGCCCCATCTCAACCACACGCCGGGAATGGGCCACACACCGGTCCGGTGCACTCACCGATGCTACCGTCGCCGTCATCCACCTAACCACCTTCAGAGCAGGTACTGACGCAAAAACCTGGCTAGGTCAGCTGTCGACGCCACCATGGCGCCACACAGCGCCACCGCCCTGCGCGGGGCCATCACGCCACGTCCAGCGCCGAGACCCCGCTGATCCATGCCGCCGAGAACCGCTGTCATCGACACGAGAAAAGGCACGCCACACCATCTCACGCCTCTTCCATCCGGCACCGCTCCACAAACGATGCCTCGAAGAGGGAACACAACACCACAACGCCGCCATCGTCCGATCCGGTGATCTTAGGATTTCTCCTGGAGCGGCACGAGCAGGTTGACCATAGTTGCTTAGCGATGCCTTCATCAAGGTAACGACGTAGACGCCACCATCGCCCACCATGACCGGAGTCGGCTCGGTTTTCACCGGCGACTATGTCTCCCCAACTCGCCGCCGGTGCTAATAGTGGGATCCAAGATCCGTCACTACCAGCCTGGCCAACGGCCTTCGGTGGAGAAGGCAGCCACCACCACAATGCCTGGGCCAAGAGACCCAGACGTCCTCGTGCCGCGAAGATTACCCAGGGGGATCTCCTCTTGCCATTGTCGAGACGAGGCGCAGCCGCAGTGGATCTCGATCTAAACCCCTCGGGCCCAGATCTGATCTCATCGCAGCCAAAATCTCATCCGCGAACGGCCGCCGGAGATCTCCTGGCCACCGCCAACCCGCCAGTAATCGCCGTTGGAGGAGGAGGGAGATGGACGCTGCTACCCCCAAGCGTTACCACTGGTCGAGTACTGCGCCCCCGCCGCCGCCTCACAACAGGGGCTTTGCCCCACGTCGTCCTCAGCGACGGCGGCGGTAGTGGGAGGCGATGGAGGGGGAGGGCTGAGGGCGGTTTGGACGGGGACTCCCCGGGGGCGGCACGGCGCCGCCTCCTCGGGGAGAGGTCTGGGAGAGGTGGTCTCGGGGTCTGGGGGGAGAAAATTACAGTTTTTAATATGCAACTTTTGTAGAGCTGGAAGATTCCACGATTATGAATGAACAATACTTTGCCTTGTTATATATATTTTTTCCTTTGGTAATGGTAATGAGGTATATTTATAGAGGAGAGGTCGGAGGCCATGATCCACACAAGTGTAACATGTTGGCTGAATATTCAGTATTATGAATGACCATGGATATTTGGTTTCACTTGCTATACATAGGAGCAACGACATAGCTATGACTTGTTTGTACCTTTTTAAATCTTTTATTAAACAAAATATCTCATGACCAGTGCGTCCAAATTACAAATCATTTTAGCCGTCGCATCCTCGCGTCGAGATCTTCAAAATTAGATCCATATTGGCAGGTTTCGGCGAACATTTTCTTGAGCGAAAATTGTGCTCCCAAAATGAACTAACATGTGCTCCTCAACTATACTAAGTTGTGCTCCTAAGTGAACTATGTTGGGCGCCCGCAAGGTGAAGCATAACTGTGATCCACTTAGAAAGCATACATGTGCCTCCCACATGAGCACAACAGTGTTTCCCAGGTGATCTAACTTGTGCTTCTGTAGGGGATGAAGCACACGTATGCTCTGCGCGAAAACACCAGTGACTGATCTAGGGTTTGAAGTTACCCGGGGCGGACTTCGAAAGCAGATAAAATATCAAAGCCACAATGCAATCAAATAAGACAATCAACAAATCTAAGTGGCCAAGTAGTGTGCATTCAAGCAAGACGATCAACACAATTAATTATTCAAAGTAATTTCACTTCGAAGAACTAGGTGAAAAATATATAATGCAAATACATAGAAAGTCTAACTTGGACTCCCATTGATTGAATCCTCGTCCATTTTTTATCCCAAAATGTCAATCTGCCCATCTTCTTAAAATCGATTTTCTTAACTAATATTTGTTATTCCGCTTTCAAGAATTAGGACAATGACTTTTAAAAGAACGAATTAGGCCAATGTGAATATTTTAAAGAATGACAAGCCTATAACGGAAGAACCGAAGACTGGGAGAGAGCGAAAGAACATGTTGATTGCTGCCTTTGTTGACTGCTTGCTTCTTCTTTTCTTTTTTGTTTAAATAAAACTTCAACTTTATTAGTTAGAAATAATTGTTACATCATCCATAAGAAGAGGTACAATATCCTTCATAGGCTCCTCAAGCCAATCTCTAGTGGCTGAAATTTTTGCTAACCTAGCTATTTCATGGGCCACTCTATTTGCTTCCCTATTATAGTGTTCAAATTTAACTATAGGAAAATCACAAGCCAAAGAGTAACAATCATCAAAAACTCAGCTGCCGCTCCTGCCGAGTGTCCTCCATTCTTCATTATGTCGTTCACTTTCATGTTATCTGAGTTTACAACAAGGCGATTGCAGGTCGCCTTCTGTGCTAGGAAGAAACCAAATTTAAGAGCCAGAACTTCTGTTGTTAATACATCATCACACCAGTCAATCCTTCAGTTTCTTCCAACAATGAACCTTCCCTTATCATCTCTCAGGACCGCCCCAGCTACACCTTGAAGAAGATCATGATTGAAAGCGGCATCAACATTCAGCTTCACAAGTCCCCTAGGAGGGATACTCCTAGTTTTGAGCAGGGCGGGGTGGCGATGTTGTCTCCTGTGCATACAGTGCACTAAACAGTAGGAACGGAGGGACTTCCTTCTCATCTCACGTCTTATGTTGGACATGGGAAACGCATCAGCCAGGCGGGGAGCTGTTGTTCATGCAGGCGGCGAGCGGACGTGCCTGATCAATTGATGCTCTAGTCAAACGATCGTGGATTGAGATTGTAGGAAGTCTAGGCTCACGAAGGTATACATAGGAAATAAAAGGATCTTATTTAATAGGGCCTTTACCACCATTTTATTTTATTTTTTGTTGGCGACTTGCTCGGAGGCTCATCTAAGTTTATCGAAATGTCACCTTCTTTTCCTCATCATCCTACTTGTGTCGACTTCACATGCTACGACTGAAGTAGGCTACGACTGACCATGTAGTAGGGCATACAATAGGTACCAAAATTTTACCCGAGTGACCGCTCCTACACGAGCCCACGCTGTCGCCGCACCAGGAATGCACACAGCGGGCCATGCAGGCTACCAATGAGTGGGCCACGTTGCTGTGTTCATATGTGTTTGCTTGAAGAAACCCTCAACCGTACGGATCCATTGCTCTTGCGTCAGTTCTTCATCGATGAAGGCAGTTTTCATCTCTTCCTATGGAGAGTTTTCATGATTCGTTTTGTTAAGGAAATCGAGATGCATCATATAGCTTCGGAAATTTTCCGACGAGGTTTGTCTCCAAACTAGTCAAAGGGCAAAGCGACATTGCATTTCGTGGCATGGATCTTTTTCTGGCACCTCTCGTTCCTAGCTAGATGTGTGGGTGCAAATGATAGTAGAAAAGGATTAGATGATAGTGCAAACAGGATCCCACTTAGTTTTCATCCATATGGTTAAGCTAGTTTGATACAACAATAATAGATGAAGGGCAAGTAGATATTCTACATTTGTGGGAGACATATCGACCAGGAGGCTGCGCTTTTGTGATGGTTGTGGGCGAAAGATTGTTGAAACCCTTCAATAAAACATCACATGAGAGATGAGATGGTTGAAACCCTTTATACTCGCAGTATAAATATGTGGCACCCATCCTAGGCTGTTGATTGTCCATGCGCGTACGAGTTGTGTGCAGATCCTCCGGGCTCTCCACAAGGCCGTATGACATGGCCATCCAAAAGGAGGTATTTGGGGGCGGTTTCTATTTCGCGCTTCAGGCGCCCGTTATAGGTCATTTTTCAAAACGTGCCTGAAGTGTATACCCTCCGCTGCGAGCCGTGCCGGACCATTTTGCGTTTTTCTTTTATGCTGCGAGTTGGGCCGGGCCATTTTGCGTTTTTCTTTTATTTGTTTAAAGTGCAAAACAATGGTCGGCGCGTGACGGATCGAACTCAAGACCTGTACATTCATAGTTCGCCATGCTAACCATTAGCGACATCACACACTTGTCCATAGTCCATAGTAACTTCTTTTGTTATTTTAATCTTTATCTAGTCCGCCTTTGTTTTTCATCTTTCTGTTTTTCTCTTCTTCTTTTTTTCTTAAATGCGCGATTTTTTATCGATGAACTTTTTCTTCAAAATCGGCTAACCTTTTAAAAAAAACCATGATCTTTTTTCAATTCAATGAATTGTTTTCCAAAATTTGTGAACTTTTTTAAATATTTAAATGAAATATTTAAAAGTTTCTGAAGTTTTTTCAAAATCGATGAACTTTTTAAAAAATTGATGATTTTTTAAAAAAATGATGAATTTGTTTCAATTTTGATGATTGTTTTTCTAAACTGATGATTTGTTTTTTAAAAATCGATGAACATTTTTGAAAATCTATGGATGTTTTCAATTTTGAAGATTTTATTGAACATCGATGATTTTTTTCAAATTCAATGAACTCTTTTTCAAATTCGTGAATTTTATTCCAAAAAAACAAAATTTGGTGAAGTTTTTTCAAAAATTTCAATAACTTTTCAAATCCATGAATTTTTCTTATATTAGTAACCTTTTAAAAAATTGAAGTTTTTATAATTCCGTGAGCTTTTCTAATCTGTGAACTTTTTATAAATTCTTGAACTTTTTTCTCAAAGTAGAGAACTGTTTTCAATATTAATGAACTCTCTTGTACGTGGACCTTGAGTACATGGACCTTTGCTTTTTGAAACAATTCGTGAGTTTTTTTTAATATGTGATCTTCCAAATTTTGGAATGCATGGCTATAATTGTTCTTAAGTATTTCATGGAAGTATGGATCAATATTACCACGTAGCTATGGTGGTTAGATAAGCGCACGCTAAAACTCAACGCTGTGAGTTCAAATCCTCACCACTGAAAAAATTAGGGTTTTTTCCACTGGTATTGAATGTTCGTGGGCCCGCAGACCAGGGCATTGCAATGAGCGCCATATGGGTTCGGCGCCGCTGTAAGCGTGGAATAGGAGATCCCGTCTTAGGCGCACCTATATCTCGCGTTCAGCGAGAGGAACAGAACACTCGCTGAACGGGAGATTGAGATGGGCCGGCCCAGAAAAGCGGGAGGACATAGCCTCCTTTTTCTTTCATTTTTCTTTACGTTTTCTATTTTTGTTTTTTGCTTTATTTTTGTACATTATTATAATTTAAAATTATATATATATATATATATATATATATATATATATATATATATATATATATATATATATATATATATATTTACAACAAACATTTGAAAAATATTGAACAAGCATATGAAAAAGGGTGCTGCTACGAGTCGGCCGGCGTATCTTTCTAAACGATCTGCCGCCTCACGAGCCATTGGATTTGACAAATCGAGCGGCTGCACATCTTTTTCTACTTCACAATGGAGATCTTGTTGCAGAAACATTTGTAAAAGAGAGTGTCCTATGGATTTTGTGTTTGCAACATAGGTTGTGTTCGGGATACTTTTTTTTCAACATAGATTGGGTTCCAGAATTGATTTTTCTGTCTTCACTTTATTTGCAACAAATGTATTGTTGCGGAAAAACTTTGCAGCTGAAGTGATATTGCAGATTATTTTTCTTCGAATTCACCTTAATATGGTGGTACGAAAGAAAGTTTTGCAACATGACTGGTGTTGCAGAAATCTTCCTTGCAACAAATTGGATGTTGCAAAAAAACACCATTTCTGTTCACCATGAGCTCCCGTGGGACAGTGGTGAGGGGGACCAGCGCCACCTTTCCCCGCCATCGGTCGCCGCTGATGTGCGCCCGCTAGATGGTGGTGAGAGAGGAGAGGCATCGCCAGTCCCCACCGCCGCGCCAGACCTCCGACCAGCTTGGCTCGTCACCATGCTCCTCATCGGTGAGACGTACGCCATTGATAGGCACTTGTATACGAGAGAGAGAGGTTCGAAAGAGATAAGATGAGGGAAAGAGATGTAGTGACAAGATGTGGGTGGCCATGTCTCAAGCAAGGGGAACAACAAATGTGGGCCTGAAATCAGCCGGCCGACAGGTATCTATTCCCTATGAAAAATGTTGAACATTTATTGGAAAAATGTTGAATAAGTATTGGAGAAATGTTGAACAAGAAAATATTTAATGCGTATAGAATTTTTTTTGATCATGTATTAAAAATTATGAATTTTTTTATCATCTATTGGAAAATATTAACCAAGAATTTGAACATGTTAATCAAGTATTTGGGAAATGTTAAATGTGTATAGATAAAATGTTGACCATGTATGAAAAATTGTGATTTTTTTTGATAAATTATATAAAATATCAATCATGCATTTGAAAAATGGTGAACAAGTATTTGAATAATGTTAATCAAGCATTAGGAAGATGTTAAATGTGTACATAAAATATGTTCACAAGATATTCAAAAAATTTAAATCTTTTCATTTGAAAACCGTTAGTCAAGCATTTGAAAAGTTCAAAAGTGTGTATAGGAAAAGATTGATCAAGTATTTAAAAATATTAATCAAGCATTGGAAAAAAATGTAAAAAATGTGTATTAGAAAAAAATATTTACCAGGTATTAAGAAAATGTTAAATTTTTATTTGAAAAATGATAAACGTGTATTAGAAAATTGTTGGCGACATATACACGAAATGTACAATGAAGACCAAAATACGCATAGAAAAGAAAAAAAATAAAACTGAAAAAGAAACAAAATAAAACAATAACAATTAAAAAAGAACTAAAGAAAGAAATGCAAAAGGAATGAAAAAACAAAGGAAACCGATAAAAACCAAGAGATAAATAAATAAAAACTAAAGAGAGAAAAGCGAAAAAGAAATGAAAACGAGAAAAGAAACAAATAAAAACAAAGAAAAAACCAGAAAACCGATGAAACTGGGAAATGAAGGAAGAAAGCCGATGACAACCAAGAAAGAATAAATAAAAATAAAATAAAGGAAGAAAAACAAAAAACCAATAAAAATGGCTAAAATAAACAAATAAAAACAAAAGAACAAACAAGAAAAATCGGTGAAAACAGGAAAGAAAGGAAAAAAACTGATGAAAGAGCAAAAAAAAAAGGAAACAGTAAAGAAACGAAGAAAAATGATAGAAAAAGGAAAAAAAGGAAAAGAATACACGATATAACCGAACCAACGAACTCACTCCATCGAACGATTCTAGCATAGGAAAAAAATCAGACGAAAACGGGCCGGCCCAATTGCAATAGTGCATGAGGAATGCTTCAGCGAGATGGAATCATGTGCTTGCTTAATGCGAGATATAGTCCCCACCATGGCGTTGCAGTGAGCGCCAGATTGGTTCAGCCATGCTGAAAGCACGGAATAGGAGGTCCCGTCTTTGGGGCTATGCGTTGCCGCAACAACCCTTGCTCGCGCGGTATCTAGAGTTGTGCTCACACCTGAAGCGGTCCGAAGCTTGTACCCTTGATTGGGCCACCAAAGAAAAACCCTAGGCCGTAGGCCGAGGACCAAGCCGAGCGGTAGTGCCAGCCGTGTGGCCTCTTCTGACGCCAAATGTTCCACGTGTTTACGTCGGTTTGGGGGCAATCTTCTAGAGTCATGCCTCCGCTGCATATCCATCTATGTCTTCATAAATCAGCAGGGAAGTAAATGCAAATCATGCGCCCTCTTTTCCCCAATTACTCTGAAATTCCTTGGTCATTGCGGCGGTAGAAACATCCATCCCGATAGTCCATGGTGAGCAAGATTGACGCGGCCACAGATTACACAGACGTCGTTATGGAGGGATCTTCTGTTGCGCGACTGCCTCCTTCGGGTGGGGTGCTTGTTTCGCCTGAGGGACTCGGAGACTGGAAACCTTCCATGACCACCATGGAGTATCCGGAGGGCCTGGTCACTCAGGGGTTCCTGCCCAAGCGAGATGCTCTATATTGGCTGGCGGCACGTCATTCATACAAGGCTCCATCTCCTCTTCCTTGGAACCTGCTGGTGCATACCTCTTTCATTTGCTTATCATTACAGTATATTCAGAAATTCGTTTTAGAATGCAATAAGTAAACATAAAATGCAATGGAAAACCATTAAAAAGTCATTTTGCATTAAGGAACATTTTTGCTTATCAGGCGGGCACCCGTGAATTTGGACTCGGCTTACATCTAGATACACGGCAACTTTTGATTTTCTTGTAGTGGTGTGTGTGCTGGGAAGGCCGCCAAGAGGGTCGACAGAATAGTAAGAGCAGCGTGGGTAGCTAGCTAGATGGAAATTGCTTTGTGCGAGTGTTTTACCTTGATTAGTATGGATTTGTGAGGAAGACCTCCCTTTGTTTATGGATGTGGGTTTTTTTTAGGGGGGGGGGGGATAGAACTTGTTAGTCAGCGCTCCGAATGGAAGAAGGTGGTAAGTTGGTTGAGATTTTGTCCGGTGCTCTCTCGCTGTTGGATACATAATTATATTTATAATTGATTTGACAGCTTAGGAACTCCCAGCTTGAATCACTAAAGTAGCTTTCCTGGAATGCGTTTGTCAAATCATGAGTCACACGAATCATTTTATAAGCCCCCGGAATCGTCGGCAAGACGCCTGAAATGGAGTAGTCAAACTCAGGAACTGAATTAAGCGGATGCTCGAAAAGCCAATACGAACTTTTTGTTGAAAAGGTATGGTGAACAATTCCTAGGCAGAGCTTATGTTTGAAAATGTACATGCGGAAAGCTTCGCATCTTCTCAGAAAGTTGGAACACATGACTCTGAATTTACACGAAATCTTGTGTCAAGCTGTGCTCAACTCTTTTCTTCTGTTTATCATTCAGCACAAGCACTAGTGCACATACAAGCTAGCTCAGTTTTGTCACACGTGACATACTGTGATATTGATTATCCAGTAAAGTACCGTGATGAGATTGCTCCATCTAACCACTGGGATTGTGATAAGTTTCTCTGACTTTTAACCGCTCATGCTACCCGCCATTGGACGATGCGCATTATATATGCAGTAAAGTTGCTCCGAAGCTGGTAAGTTGGATGGAACTTGTGAGTCAGCACTCCGAATGGAAGAAGCTGGTAAGTTGGTTGAGACATTGTCCGATGCTCCCTCGCTGTTTTTCTTTCGACAAAGGAATATATTAATATCGCGAAGATATCAATTACACCCAACCTTTGCATCAACAAGACATCGAAAGACATCAAGGATGCACACAGCCAAGAACAAAAAAAAAAGAGAAAATATAAAAACAAAGACCCGCGTCGTAGTGATGAAACACTCATAACAGCAACACTCTAACAACCACCAAAGACAACACCCGGAGTACATAAGAGGTTCTTCAAAAGCGACGCCTCCAAGAAGGAAACAATGCACAAGAGTTGTCGTTACCCGATTAAGGATCTTGAATTTTCACCCTGGAGAGAGTCGGAGATCCCAAAAACAATACCTTCGCAAGACCATTGCCAGGTACAACCAATGAAGGCCAGACGTTGGGCTTTCACCCTGGAGATCACGGCTCGGTACTCGGGAAGCACCCCCAAAAATGTCGTCCACCTGTGTTGCCGCTCCCTCCTGCAAAGGCCGCCGCTGCAAGTCTTCAACACCCGACACACAGGAAAAAACCTGTGCGCCATTCTTTAACGCGACCAAAACTCCTCTCTGCCGTTACAAGTCCCCAATCGCAGCCACCATGACTTTCTTCATCACTCTCAACGCCATGGAAATCTATACTTAGACATGTCCCATGGCACTTGCAAGGCAGCGAAGCTTCGCGCCATGCCCTCATGAAGCCTCTCTGGCCAAAGACAAGGGCACGCCCGATCGGATCAATTCTGATCTAGATATTAGCGCCATGCACCGAAAGCTGAGATCTCCGAGTGGAAGTCCGGAACCGTCGGTGTTCAGATCAAAGAGGCCGGTACGAAGCAGATCAAAATTTTGGAGCATGAAGAACAACAGGGACAATGTCCGCAAGACTTCCCTGGATCCCGACGGGCCGGATCTGGGGCAGCGCCGCCGCTGCGACCAGCCCTCCACAACTGGGATGAAGAACCGAAGACAGGCTGTCTCCAAGCTCTGCCCAGCGCCGCACCCCGCCCGGGATTTTCGGCCCGCGTCGAGCCCCCACGTGCGGAGAGGAGAGAAGGCCCCGCCGCCGCCAGCACGAGTGAGGCTTTGCCCGGTGGCATGGACCGGCGGCGGCGAGGGTAGAGAAAGGAGGAACACTACTAGGGAAAAGCCTAGCAGCAGCGCGGGTTTGGGCCCTCTCAGTAGCGCGGGTACCGGCGCTACTAATAAGGCACTACAGCTAACGTATAGCAGTAGCGCGTGTTGACACACGCTACTGCTACACATGAATAGCTGCAGCGCTCTTTAGGAAAGGACGCTACTGGTATTATCTGCAGCGCTGTTTAGAGGTAAGCGCTACTGGTAAGTCGGCGCTACTGCTAAATCCCCCCCTCGCTACTACTAGTTTTATTAGTTTTTTTCCCTGCAGATTTGTTTTTTATTTGTTTTGCATTTGAATAGGCTTTATACAATAATCTTTAGCATATCATCCACATACAAATGTAATCATAGCATATACATACAATTAGTCTCATCAAATCATGTCATCATCATAATCATCATCCAACACAAAGTGGTCTCTCGTCATCAATCTCGAAAATAGCGATACAAGTCTCGCATACTTGCAAATACATCGTCATCCATCTAAACAATGATATACACGAGAATAGCTATCACTTTGAGTACATGAGTTCAGATCCTCTCTCGCATTAGCGTGAACCTAAACTAAGTATCACGTGTCGCCGAAACCGAAAACCGGTACACTGGGCACGACACTCCGCCACTTGTCGATATATACTCTGGCGTAGCACTTCTTCGCCATTTATGATCTATGCACCTGCATCGTCACATGAGTCGATGATATGCAACATATATAGTTGAGCAACACAAAGAGACAGACTTGGCAAAAATAGAAACAACATATCATAAGCATAAATAACAAAGTTCATCGTACCCAAATGACCTAACTAGAGAAATTTTCGCTAGTCGAGGAGGACGGTTTAATTACATCACAAATAAAGTTTCACCGTGCATAACTTAAAGTTTTGTCATAAAAGAAATTATGGACTAAACGGACACATTGTCATATATCAACAATCACTCCATCATGTCGTGCCATCCATCCAAGTCAGGGAGATAGTCATCGAGCTTTGTGAAAGGCTTCATGTCGAGACGCTGAGAGGCTATCCATGTTCGGACGCCTTCCCGCGACATTTGTCCTTCGCATGGAACATCCCTGTTTTCCGACGACCTCATTCATGATGATTTGGGCAAGTTCGCTAGATGTTATAGAACTCAGCTCGAAGTTGATGATCCTCGATATCTCCTATGTCCTTTGCCCATTGCGAAATATGGGCATCGCTAGATCTAGGTGCCATGTGAAGGTTCGGTGATCCCGCTTGTACTCCAAAGATGTGGTGTAGGACATAGAATCCATCATTAAGAGAATCGCTCGGTTGTTGGATGCAGCAGAAGTCGGTCTTATGGCTGAAGGCGTGCTGCCGCCTTTTTTCTTCTTGTCCCTAACATCTCCACCCCTTGCTTGGTAGTAAAACATAGCATCGCCGAGAACATCTTTGATGTGGGTGTAATCCTTTTGTTAATGTTCTTCGACGAGTCCAAGTAAAGAGCGTGGGAGAATCGGGGTAGAGGATGATGAGGATGGCGCGCCGCCGTTGCATAAAATAAGTACACCTCAAATTAATTAGCCTCCACCGTGCAAATGAATTATTGAAATCGAAGGAAGGATAGCAGCGGATGACTTACACGGATGATAAGGCACGAGAATCGCCTCCTTGTCCTTATTGGCGAGCATGAAACCGACGATGTAATCCCTCGCGTATTCACGATCTTCGCACGCAGACTCCCAAGAAGGCCTCGTGCATGTAGTACGGGTCAGCGACACGATATGAGCTATCTACTCAACCCCAATGATGTAGCTCATGTGCAAGGCATAAAGGCGGACAAAAGTAAAATCCAGCTTCTTCACGTGAAACATGTCGAATATGTAATCGAATCGGAGGAAGAACTTATCCGCGGGGAAGCCCTTGATGTACGACATTTGCTGCGGAACGTTAACCACGTAGAGTGGGTATCCTGGATCTTTCGAGGCGATGAGGCCTTTCTCTACCCGCAGCACATCGTCATGAAGTCTCCTTAGATCGTCGAATCTGGCCCGTAGCGCTGTTTCAGGTAGGATTGGTTTACCGGGGATATGCCATTTATCCGTATCGGGGATATCTACACGGTCCCGAAGCCGAGGCTGCTGAGGCGGCTGGATCAAAGAATCAGCTTTTTTGCCTTTCCTCGCTCTCTTCCTAGGCTTCTTTACCACTGGATGGTCGTCAATAACACGTTGAGACGGTAATTCAGGCACCGACTCATGATGCTCAAACCCTGAGGAGGCGCCAGTATAGACATACTGTTCAGCGCCATCGTCATCCTCATCCTCATCCATGGCGACGTCATCAGCCTCCAATGGAGCCACCTGCTTACCCCGTCCGCTATCACCCAACTCGACACCCGACGCTAATTGGGTAGGTGGGGTGTTGATGTTCATACCTTGCTGAGGCTGCGTGCTCGTGGGTGTGCTCCCGGCCGCCTCCAGATGAAGCAGACTCTTTGGCCACAACAAGACCCACCCATTGCAACAATCACCAAGCCGCCGAGGGGTCTCGTCGTCATCCCCCACTAGTATTAGAGGAGGCAAATTCTCGTGGCCCGGTTTGACATCGCCACGGAAACCTTGAAGATGTTCGGGGATCGACCGGCTGTGGAACAATGGTTCCTTCGCTCCATTATCGCCCTTCCCCACGCCCACCTTCTGCTCGCCGATGGTGTACAATATGGTGCACGGGTTTCGCGGCTGCAAATAAAAGTCTGCGCGACGTGAGACATCCGAAAGGCAACAAAAACGGGAGATTATACATTTATATTGAAGGGGCCGGTGTGGAAGATACCGTGAGGGCGTCGAGCTCAGCCAAAGAGGAGGCACCACCGAGCACGTCCGGTGCGGGAGCCGGTGCGGGAGCCGGTGCGGGAGCAGGTGCGGGAGCCGGTGCGGGAGCAGGTGCGGGAGCCGGTGCGGGAGCCGGTGCGGGAGCATGTGCTGCCAAGAAGTCAGCAAGGGGAAAGTCCTCTGCATTTTTTTTGGATTTTCCCTTGTCCAAGTGTGAACGCCCGTCACCAAGGAAGTAGATATATCTGCAATCGCCTGTTTTGCGGCAGCTACCGCTGTTGCGACTGTCTGAGATGATTTCTTCTCAACCGCAATCTCAACCTTCTTGTCGATGCTTTCTTGCTTAACCTCCGCTTTCCTTTTTCTCCTCCGTGGTCTCACGGTAGTACATCTTCCACGTGGCGCCGCTCTCCGACACGTGCACGCGCCCATACGACGGTCGAGTATCCACCGGTTGTCGCTTCAATATGTTCAACGCCCGTTGAATGGAGTGTCCCACTTGGCCTCGCCAATGCCTCGACGGCGAAGTCGCTTTCGCCGCAATCCGTGTTGCTCTCTCGCAAAAGGCACAAGGATTGTTTACAAATATGACTAACGTGTGCAATCGAATTGATCGAAACTAAAATTACCAGCAGTCTCATGAACTCCGTAATGACCGGTGTTGTCTCATAAACCTTCTTCAGTGGGTCCCAACGGTGGCGGGCCCTCAGGATGTCACGCTCCTGCGGGAAGGTGAAATCCGCCAAGAGGTCTGGGATGCCCAGACTCGCGGCTTCAAGGCCCTCCTTGGCCCATTTGGACCTCTTTCCGCCAGAACCACGGCTTCCGAGGTGGTGGGTCCCAATGTTCCTCTTTGAAGCCCCTTCATGTACTTAGACTTTTCTTTGGCAGCTTCGCCTCGCAAGCCTCCTTGAATATTTGAAACTGCTCTTCCGTGATTGTCGGACTATCCTTTACAATCTCGGAGTAGGGTTCCCGTCGTTGATCTTTGCTTTCACTCGATTTTTCCAGCGCCAACGCGTTGCTAAACTTGGTCATGGCGTGTTTGTTTATCTTCTTCATTGCGGGTCATTGTCCGGATCTTCATAATCCTTCTCATTCCGCCCGGAACAAGAATATCTGGTGAAACTTCTTTAGGAGGAGCTCCTCATATTTTCTATCTTCTTTAGATTCTCATTGTTGATGGTGGCGGTTGTCCGTATGATGCAGCCTATTTGATTGCCGTAGCACGCTGCTTCTTCTCGGGCGCCTTTGGCTCAAAATTGCCGTTGTCCACCTCCGTGACCACCAGTCTAGTAGTCCCGAGTTTGTTAGGAACCCTTGCCTCTTCGCTTTCGGTTCTACACCGCTCCGCTCCCGAGGCAGCACCGGTCTCAAGACCGGTCTCGATGCCGGTCTGAATCTCAGCGCCGGTGTCGATCTCAAGACCGGTCTCACGACGGTCTCAAACCGGTCTGCGTGTCGGTCTCAGTCCCCGATGCCGGGCCCAACAACAACATCTGTTGATTGTCGGTAAAGCTAAAAAAATCGTCTGCCGCGAGTAGTGGAAGGGGGCGCTGCTCCGCCCGCGACTGGATAACCTCGAGTGACGTGCTCACTAGGCGCGTCGCGGGAGCGATCCGTTTTCACACTCGGCCTTTCTCTACGCAAGAACAACAAGTCCCACCTCTCCCTGTTGGATACATAATTATATTTATAATTGATTTGACAGCTTAGGAACTCACAGCTTGAATCACTATAGTAGTTGTTGGAAATATGAGCAATTTACCGAATGATTTTTTTTAACAGAAATAGTAGATAAAACATGACTTAAATAGCAAATATAAAGCAAGTCATGCAATCTGACAAAGAGAAGGTAAACATCGTCTGCATATATGAACTTGAGGTAAACACATCTAGAACAGTCACTAGATGAAGTTGCTTATACGACATAGAACCTAACACATGTAGGACAGAAACTAGAGCCAAGAACTGTAGCAGGACTTCTAACATAAAGGAGAAGAACACATACGACATAGCAGCAGCAGAAGCGCTAGACTTGGGGTCGGTGTCCTCGCCTGCCATGTCGTCGAGGAGGCCGTGGACGTTGGGGAAGAAGTCATCGTCGGGGAAGTAGTCGTCGGCGACCGGATCGTCCGTGATGAAGCAGCCAGTAGTCACGCAGAGCGCTCCCCAAAAAACTTATCACCCTTCTCCCGTACAGGACTCAAAGAGTACGGTTTCGGAGGCCTACTGTCCCGACCTACGGTGCACGCCGCAAGCCGGGATGGAGAAGATCGTAGCAGCAGCTCAGTGCTCAGGAACCGGTGGCGAGAGAAAGAAGTAGTTCTGTGCGTCTTCTTTGAGGAGCGACCTCCCTTTTATAGGCGCAAGAGAAGGAGGCTAGAGGGCAGTGCCGGGAGCTGAAGGGACCGAGGGAGATGAAACGAACAGACAGCAGCCGAAGGGTGCAACGTTCGCATTTAATCAGCTCGGCTCATTCCCGCAACCCGCGGCGCGTCGTGACGAGGCGTGGCGTGGCGAGGCGGGCGGTGGAGGAGGAGCGCGCGGGATGTTCCTCTTGTTCTCATGCTCATACAAGTGGGGAAGGAGCCTCCCTTATAAAGAGGTCCAACTCCCTCTAAACTAGCAATGTGGGACTAAACTTTAGTTCCACCTCTTGCCTTGCACAAATGGGCTGCGTACGCCTCTAGGGTTTATTAGGAATTTCTGAAACTGCTATTGGGCTAGGCCCAAAGTGGACAAAATTTCAGCAATCCCCCACCAGATCCCAGAGGCACACAAAATTTGCCTTTGGTTCCAAAACACTGTTTTATATACCGGTACTGCAATGGAGACTGTTAAGTTGAATTTCCACCTAGAACTCTATGCTACACTAGTAAGCAACTTGAACAGTGGACTGGGCCTTGAACTGCAAGTTTTCTGCAAATCTAGCTTCACATAAAGCCTTGACCGATACGTGGCTACCATGGGTCTTCCCCGCGGGTGGGCTTATGCGTCATACTCCGTGACCTTTCATGAGTTTACTAGAGAGAACCCTACTCTCATAGATTGCGACGTTTGACAATCAGACTCATATAGGTGTGTTCTTCAAAAGATGTTCTGCAGGACAACATCTCTGCTTCAAAGAGCCACTTAGAACACATTAAGATATACATCAACCTGCCATGCAGACTAGGAGAGTATTGCATCTTCATGGAGTGGTATTTTTAATAGTAAGGATACTCTCCTCCCAGTTGACCAACAGCTTGTCTTCCACATCTAATTCACGGGATCTCCGATCACAAAGAATAGGTTACCACTATGAACAACTCATATTGTGGGTCTCATACCCATCTCCCTCGATGCATTATCTATCACATTACGTGATAGACCCTTAGTGAAAGGATCTGCCAGATTTTTAGACGTTTGGATATAATCCAATGCAATAACTCCGAGTTTCTCATTTTTCCGACAGACTTTAACCTTCTCTCGAACGTGTCTTGATGACTTCATGTTATCCTTAGAGCTGTTCACTTTCGTGATCACAGCTTGATTGTCACAGTTCATAAGGATACCCATGCAGTTTTCTCAACAACCGGCAAGTCATTCAAGAGCCGTCGAAGCCAATCTGCTTCGACCGTAGCTGTATCTAGTGCTGTGAGTTCTGCTTCCATAGTTGACCTCGTTAAGATGGTCTGCTTGCAAGACTTCCAAGAAACAGCGCCACCTCCATGAGTGAACACATATCCGCTCGTGGCCTTTATCTCATCAGCATCTGAGATCCAGTTTGAGTCACTATACCCTTCAAGCACCTTTGGGTGCCCAGTGTAGTGAATTCCATAATTTACAGTGCCTTTCAAATAACGCAAAACTCTCTCTAGAGCTTTCCAATGCACATCTCCCGGTTTTGAGACAAACCGGCTCAGCTTGCTAATAGCAAAAGAGATGTCAGGTCTTGTAGCACTGGCTAAGTACATAAGCGAGCCAATAATCTGAGAATACTTCAATTGATCTCTAGCAATTCTTCGATTCTTTCGAAGCAGCACGCTAGCATCATATGGTGTTGGAGAGGGCTTGCAGTCACTATAGCCAAAGCGACTCAAGATCTTTTCCACATAGTGAGATTGAAGCAATGTAATCCCACCATCATCATCTCTCAACAACTTGATGTTCAGAATGACATCAGCCACTCCTAAATCCTTCATCTCAAAACAGCGAGATAGGAAATCCTTGACCTCCTTAATAACATTCAGATTTGTTCCGAAAATCAGTATGTCATCAACATACAAGCAAAGCATAACTCCCTCGCCCCCACCATGGCGATAGTACACACATTTGTCAGCTTCGCTCACAACAAAGCATGCAACTGTTAAAGTTCTTTCGAACTTCTCATGCCACAGTTTCGGTGCTTGCTTGAGTCCATACAAAGACTTCAGCAATTTGCACACTTTCCCTTCTTGACCATCTATTACAAACCCATCTGGTTGTTCCATATAAATTTCCTCATCCAACTCTCCATTCAGGAAAGCTGTCTTAACATCCATTTGATGAAAGTAGAACTCGAATAGTGGTCAGTCGAGCCACAGGTGAGTAAGTATCAAAGAAATCTTCACCTTCCTTTTGGGTATAACCCTTAGCCACGAGCCGAGCCTTGTACTTTTCAATAGTACAATCAGGCCTAAGCTTCTTCTTGAATACCCATTTGCACCCTATAGGTTTGCACCCATAAGGACGATCGGTTATCTCCCAAGTTTCATTCGCTAAGATGGAATCCATCTCGCCATTTGACCGCTTCCTTCCAAGAGTCAAGATCTTCGATGCATAGGCCTCTGAAATAGAACTGGGAGTGTCATCTATGAGATACACAAGAAAATCATCACCAAAGGACTTTGTAGTCCTCTGTCTCTTGCTCCTAATAGGAACTTCATTGTTCTCCTCCAGGGGACTTTCAAAGTGTTCCATCAAAATGGCAGGTTCGGTAATTTTAACTGGTTCCTGATTCGATGAACTAGGCATCTCCTGATTAGATGAGGTAGCCATATCCTTCATGGGAAAGATATCTTCAAAGAAAGTCGCATCATTCGACTCCATGATCGCATCCGACATGCATGTCGTACCTCAGATTTTACAACCAAGAATCTATAGCCAATGCTATGAAAAGCATATCCCAAGAAAACACAATCCACGCCTTTGGTCCAAGTTTCCGCTTCTTAGGAATTGGAACATTGACTTCCGCCAAACAACCCCATGTTCGCAGATAAGAGAGTTTTAACCTTTTCTTCTCCCATTCCTCGAATGGAGTTATCTCTTTGTTCTTTGTGGGAACTCGATTTAGGACATGACATGTTTGTCAATGACGCCTCCCCCACCATGCCTTGAGAGACCCGATGTGTCTAACATGGCGTTAACCAAATCAGTTAGAGTACGGTTCTTTCTTCCGGCCACCCCATTTGACTGAGGTGAGTAGGGGGCGTCCTCTCATGGATTATACCATGTTCCGCACAAAAAGCATCAAATTCATTGGAAAAATACTCTCCACCATGGTCGGACCTAAGCCTCTTGATTTTCCGATCAAGTTGGTTTTCCACTTCAGCTTTATAGATCTTGAAAAGTTCAAAGCCTCATCCTTAGATTTCGTAAGAAACACACAACAGATTCTAGTGGAGTCGTCAATTAACGCCATGAAATATTTCTTTCCACCTTTTGTCAAAACACCATTCATTTCACATAGATCTGAATGTATAAGTTCTAGTGGTGCAAGATTTCTCGTCTCCGCATGATCCACGTGAGATTTACGAGGTTGCTTAGCTTGCACACACACTTGACACTTAGATCCCTTAACGGTGGTGAAACTAGGGATTAAGTTCAACTTCGCTAGTCGCGACATGCAACCAAAGTTAACATGACAAAGTCGTGAATGCCACACATTTGATTCACTATTGTTGCAAATATGATTAACAACTTTATTGGAAACATCTGATAAGGATAAACGAAACAGGCCTCCTGACTCATAGCCTTTACCAACAAAGGTTCCATACTTGGATATTACAAATTTATTCGACTCAAAGACAAGCTTATAGCCATCTCTACACAGAAGAGATCCGCTAACAAGATTTTTATTGACGGAGGGGACATAATGCACGTTCTTCAGCCGCACGATCTTCCCCGAAGTAAACTTCAAATTGACCGTGCCAACACCACGGAAAGAAGCACTTAAACCGTTGCCCATCAGCATGGTTGAAGTCCCTGTGGTCTGATAAGATGAAAACATGGAAATATCACCGCATACATGCACATTAGCACCCGTGTCAATCAACCAATCAGGAGAATGACATACTGAAAGAATAGTGGGAAATATACCATACCCAAGATCCTTCATGTCAATGTCTCCGATGACAACATTAGCGGTCTTGCTGCCTTTCCTGTGATGACGCTTGTCATAGCGATTGGGGCAACTAGGAGCCCAATGATCGGGATCTCCACACACATGACAAGCACCTTTCTTCTTGTCATTCTTCTTCTTGAAGTTCGTGTCTTTGCACAGCCTTGTTTTTCCCATCAAACTTTCCTTTACCATCAAACTTGCCCTTGTTCTTGAACTTTTGGGATGGAAGTTTTTCTTCCATGCAGATTAGCAAGAGATCCTCCTCAATACCTCGAGCACGTGTGTCCTTTGCTCTCGTCTTTTCTTCCACATCAAGAGTGCCAATGAGATCCGGAACGGAAAACTCCCCGCTCTTATGCTTCAAGAGTAGCAAAGTTCCTCCACGAAGGAGGAAGCTTAGTGATGATACCCCCGGCAACAAACTTGTCCGGTAGGATACAATTGAAGTGCTCAAGTTCTCTAGCAAATGATTGTATCTCGTGAGCCTGCTCAACCACAGATTGCTCTTCAGTCATCCTGTAATCATAGAACTGCTCCATGATGTACAGCTCAGTGCCGGCATCCGAGACCCCAAACTTGGCCTCGAGTGCGTCCCACATATCTTTTACATTGTCAATTGATGCATAAGCATCAACTATGTTCTCACCAAGAACACTCAAGAGGGAAGCCTTAAACAAGGTATCCATTTTCTGAAAAGTTTGTGCTTGTTGGGCATCTTGCTCTCCTTCAGGTTTGCCAAGAGTGGTGTCATAGCAACTCATGGTTTGAAACCATAAGACTGCTCTCACGCGCCACCTCTTATAGTGGATACCCTCAAACATATGAGGTCTCATGGAAGCAGCAAAACCATTCGAGGTAAATTGCCTATAATAAGATTTTTGGATTGTTGGAAATATGAGCAATTTACCGAATGATTTTATTAACAGAAATAGTAGATAAAACATGACTAAAATAGCAAATATAAAGCAAGTCATGCAATCTGACAGAGAGAAGGTAAACATCGTCTGCATATATGAACTTGAGGTAAACACATCTAGAACAGACACTAGATGAAGTTGCTTATACGACATAGAACCTAATGTTGGGAATATGCCCTAGAGGCAATAATAAAAGGATTATTATATTTCAATGTTCATGATAATTGTCTTTTGTTCATGCTATAAATGTATTATCCGGAAATCATAATACACGTGTGAACACTTAGACCCAATGAGTCCCTAGTGAGCCTCTAGTTGACTAGCTTGTTGTGATCAATAGATAGTCATGGTTTCGACTATGGACATTGGATGTCGTTGATAACGGATCACATCATTAGGAGAATGATGTGATGGACAAGACCCAATCATAAGCATAGCATAAAAGATCGGATAGTTCGTTTGCTAGAAGCTTTGCCAATGTCAAGTATCTATTCCTTCGACCATGAGATCGTGTAACTCCGGTTACCGTAGGAGTGCCTTGGTGTATCAAACGTCACAACGAATCGGGTGACTATAAAGGTGCATTACGGTATCTCCGAAAGTATCTGTTGGGTTGACACGGATCAAGATCGGATTTGTCACTCCGTATGATGGAGAGGTATCTCTGGGCCCACCCGTAATGCATCATCATAATGAGCTCAATGTGACCAAGGTGTTGGCCACGGATCACGCATTCGGATGCGAGTAAAGTGACTTGCCGTAACGAGACCGAACAAGGTATTGGGATACCGACGATCGAGTCTCGGGCAAGTAACGCATCGATTGACAAAGGGAATTGCATACGAGGTTTGATCGAATCCTCGACATCGTGGTTCAACCGATGAAATCATCGAGGAGCATGTGGGAGCCAACATGGATATCTAGATCCCGCTGTTGGTTATTGCCCGAGAGTCGTCTCGGTCATGATCGTGTCTCCCGAACCCGTAGGGTCTACACATAAGGTTCGGTGGCGCTAGGGTTAGAAGGAAGTCAAGTATGTGACCACCGAATGTTGTTCGAGTCCGGATGAGATCCCTGACGTCACGAGGAGTTCGGAAGGGTCCGGAGGTAAAGAATAATATATAAGAAGTGGTGTTTCGCCATCGGGAAAGTTTGGGGTTTCGGTAAAATCACGGACCACCGGAAGGGTCCTGGGTCCACCGGTGGGGCCACCTATCCGGAGGGCCCCATGGGCTGAGAGGGAAGGAACCAGCCCACAAGGGGCTGGTGCGCCCCTAGGTCCACCCCTGCGCCTAGGGTTGAAACCCTAGGGGTGGGGCGCCCACCGGCTTGGGGGTACTCCACCCCCTTGGCGCCGCCCGGAGATTGGATCTCAGGGCCGCCACCCCTGTGGTGCCTATATAAAGGGGGGGAGGGAGGGGGGCTGCTGTACACAACTCCCAAGGCGCAGCCACTCCCTTCCCCAACACATCTCCTCCTCCGTAAGAGCTCGGCGGCCACAGCCGAGATCTTGCTTCTCCACCATCACCACGCCGTCGTGCTGCCGGTGGAGCTGTCTTCCTCAACCTCTCCTTCCCCCTTGCTGGATCAAGAAGGAGGAGACGTCGATCGTCCCGTACGTGTGTTGAACGCGGAGGTGCTGTCCGTTCAGCACTTGGCATCGGTGATCTGAATCACGTTCGAGTACGACTCCATCATCACCTTGCAAGCTTCCGCACGCGATCTACAAGTGGTATGTAGATGAAAACTCTCTCCCGTTACTCGTTGCTTAGATGAACTCATAGATGGATCTTGGTGAAGCTTTAGGAAAATTTTTAATTTTCTCGCAACGCTCCCCAACAATGGCATCATGAGGTAGGTCTATCGTAGTTCTCTAATGCACGAGTAGAACACAATTTGTTGTGGGCGTTGATCTTGTCATCTTACTTGCCTCTACTAGTCTTTTCTTGCTCAACGGTATTGTGGGATGAAGCGGCCCGGACCAACCTTACACGTACGCTTACGTGAGACCGGTTCCACCGACTGACATGCACTAGTTGCATAAGGTGGCTGGCGGGTGTCTGTCTCTCCCACTTTAGTTGGAGCGGAATCGATGAACAGGGCCCTTATGAAGGGTAAATAGAAGTTGACAAAATCACGTTGTGGTGATTCGTAGGTAAGAAAACGTTCTTGCTAGAACCCAATCGCAGCCACGTAAAAGATGCAACAACAACTAGAGGACGTCTAACTTGTTTTTGCAGCGATTGATCATGTGATGTGATATGGCCAGAAGTTGTGATGAATGATGAACTGTGATGTATGAGATCATGTTCTTGAAATAGGATTCACGACTTGCATGTCGATGAGTATGACAACCGGCAGGAGCCATAGGAGTTGTCTTTATTTTTTGTATGACCTGCGTGTCATTGAAGAACGCCATGTAAACTACTTTACTTCATTACTAAACGCGTTAGTCATAGAAGTAGAAGTAGTCGTTGGCGTGACAACTTCATGAAGACACGATGATGGAGATCATGATGATGGAGATCATGGTGTCAAGCCGGTGACAAGATGATCATGGAGCCCGAAGATGGAGATCAATGGAGCTTGATGATATTGGCCATATCATGTCACAACTATATAATTGCATGTGATGTTTATTATGTTTATGCATCTTGTTTACTTAGGACGACGGTAGTAAATAAGATGATCCTTAAAAATTTCAAGAAGTGTTCTCCCTAACGTGCACCGTTGCTACGGTTAAATCGTTTCTAAGCACCACGTGATGATCGGGTGTGATGGATCCTTACGTTCACATACAACGGGTGTAAGACAGTTTTACACAGCGAAAACACTTAGGGTTAACTTGACGAGCCTAGCATGTGCGCACATGGCCTCGAACACGGAGACCGAAAGGTCGAACACGAGTCGTATGGAAGATACGATCAACATGAAGATGTTCACCGACGATGACTAGTCCGTCTCACGTGATGATCGGACACGGGCTAGTCGACTCGGATCGTGTAACACTTAGATGACTAGAGGGATGTCTAATCTAAGTGGGAGTTCATAATTTTGATTAAGAACTTTATTATCATGAACTTAGTCTAAAACCTTTGCAAATATGTCTTGTAGATCAATGGCCAACGCTAATGTCAACATGAACTTCAACGCGTTCCTAGAGAAAACCAAGCTGAAAGATGATGGCAGCAACTATACGGATGGGTCCGAACCCGAGGATCATCCTCATAGCTGCCAGAAGCAATATGTCCTAGAAGGACCGCTAGGTGCCGCTCCGTCCCGAAGAACCAAGGCGTTATGAACGCTTGGCAAACTTCGTCTTGATGATTACTCCCTCGTTCAGTGCGGCATGCTCTACAGCTTAGAACCGGGGCTCCAAAAGCGTTTTGAGCATCACGGAGCATATGAGATGTTCGAAGAGCTGAAACTAGTTTTCCAAGCTCATGCCCGGTTCGAGAGATATGATGTCTCCGACAAGTTCTACAGTTGTAAGATGGAGGAGAACAGTTACATCGATGAGCACATCCTCAAGATGTCCGGGTTGCACGCCGTATGACCCAGTTGAACATTAACCTCCCGATGAGGCGGTCATTGACAGAATCCTCGATCGCTCCCACCAAGCTACAAGAGCTTTGTGATGAACTACAACATGCGGGGATGGTAAAGACCATTCTGAAGTGTTCTCGATGTGAAGTCAGCAGAGGCTGAAATCAAGAAAGAACATCAAGTGTTGATGGTCAATAAGACCACTAAGTTCAAGAAGGGCAAGGGTAAGAAGAACTTCAAGAAGGCGGCAAAGATGTTGCCGCGCCTGTAAGCTTGTTGCCGGGAAGAAGTCAAAGAATGGACCCAAGCACGAGACCGAGTGCTTTTATTGCAAGGGAAGGGCACCGAAGCGGAACTGCCCCAAATACTTAGCGGATAAGAAGGCCGCAACACCAAAGGTATATTTGATATACATGTAATTGATGTGTACCTTACCGATTACTCGTAGTAACTCCCAGGTATTTGATACCGTGCCGTTGCTCACATATGTAACTCACAGCAGAGCTGCGGAATAAACGGAGATCGGCGAAGGGCGAGGTGACGATCGCGCGTCGGGAATGGTTCGAGGTCGATGTGATCGCCGTCGACACGCTGCCTCTACATTTACCTCGGGATTAGTTTTAAACCTCAATAATTGTTATTTAGTGCCAAGTTTGAGCATGAACATTGTATCTGGATCTCGTTTAATACGAGATGGCTACTCATTTAAGTCTGAGAATAATGGTTGTTCGATTTATATGAGAGATATGTTTTATGGTCATGCTCCGATGGTCAATGGTTTATTCTTGATGAATCTCGAGCGTAATATTACACATGTTCATAGTGTGGATGCCAAAAGATGTAAAGTTGATAACGATAGTCCCACATACTTGTGGCACTGCCGCCTTGGTCACATTGGTGTCAAGCGCATGAAGAAACTCCATGCTGATGGACTTTTAGAGTCTCTTGATTATGAATCGTTTGACACATGCGAACCTTGCCTCTTAGGCAAAATGACCAAGACTCCGTTCTCCGGAACAATGGAGCGAGCAACCAACTTGTTGGAAATCATACATACCGATGTGTGCGGTCCAATGAGCGTTGAGGCTCGCGGAGGATATCGTTATGTTCTCACTCTCACTGATGACTTAAGTAGATATGGGTATGTCTACTTAATGAGACACAAGTCTGAGACCTTTGAAAAGTTCAAGGAATTTCAGAGTGAGGTGGAGAATCAACGTGACAGAAAGATAAAGTTCCTACGATCAGATCGTGGAGGAGAATATTTAAGTCACGAGTTTGGCTCACACTTAAGGAAATGTGGAATCGTTTCACAACTCACGCCGCCTGGAACACCTCAGCGAAACGGTGTGTCCGAACGTCGTAATCGCACTCTATTGGATATGGTGCGGTCTATGATGTCTCTTACCGATTTACCGCTATCATTTTGGGGATACGCTCTAGAGACAGCTACATTCACTTTAAATAGGGCACCGTCTAAATCCGTTGAGACGACACCGTATGAATTATGGTTTGGAAAGAAACCTAAGCTGTCGTTTCTAAAAGTTTGGGGATGCGATGCTTATGTCAAGAAACTTCAACCCGAAAAGCTCGAACCCAAGTCGGAAAATGCGTATTTCATAGGATACCCTAAGGAAGCTGTCGGGTATACCTTCTACTTAAGATCCAAGGCAAGATCTTTGTTGCCAAGAACGGATGCTTTCTAGAGAAAGAGTTTCTCTCGAAAGAAGTAAGTGGGAGGAAAGTAGAACTTCGATGAAGTACTACCTCTCGAACAGGAAAGTGGTGCAGCGCAGAAACCGTTCTGTGATGCCCACACCAACCAAGAGGAAAACGTTGATGATGATCAAGGTACTTGGATCAAGTTACTCTGAACTTCAAGGTCCACAAGGACACGTTCCGCACTGAGTGGTACAGCAACCTGTCATGGAAATCATGTTGCTAGACAACAATGAACCTTGAACTATGAAGAAGCAATGGCGGGCCGGATTCCAACAAATGGCTTGGAGCCATGAAATCCGAGATAGAATCCATGTATGAAAACAAAGTATGGACTTTGACAGACTTGCCCGATGATCGGCGAGCGATAGAAAATAAATGGATTTTTAAGAAGAAGACGGACGCGGATGGTAATGTTACCATCTATAAAGCTCGACTTGTCGCTAAGGGTTATCGACAAGTTCAAGGGATTGACTACAACGAGACATTCTCTCCGTGGCGAAGCTTAAGTCCGTCCGAATCATGTTAGCAATTGCCGCATACTATGATTATGAGATATGGCGATGGACGTCAAAACGGCATTCCTTAATGGACATCTTAAGGAAGAGCTGTATATGATGCAGCCGGAAGGTTTTGTCGATCCTCGAACGCTAACAAAGTATGCAAGCTCCAATGATCCATTTATGGACTGGTGCAAGCATCTCGGAGTTGGAACATTCGCTTTGATGAGATGATCAAAGCGTTTGGGTTTATGAGACTTATGGAGAAGCTTGCGTTTACAAGAAAGTGAGTGGGAGCTCAGTAGCATTTCTCCTATTATATGTAGATGACATACTCTTGATGGGAAATGATACGAAACTCTGGACAGCATTAAGGCCTACTTGAACAAGTGTTTTTCAATGAAGGACCTTGGAGAAGCTGCTTATATATTAGGCATCAAAATCTATAGAGATAGATCGAGGCGCCTCATAGGTCTTTCACAAAGCACATACCTTGATAAGATTTTGAAGAGGTTCAAAATGGATCAGTCCAAGAAGGGGTTCTTGCCTATGTTACAAGGTGTGAGATTGAGCTCGGCTCAGTCACCGACCACGGCAAAAGATAAAGAAGAGATGAGTGTCATCCCCTATGCTTCAGCCATAGGATCTATTATGTATGCCATGCTGTGTACCGACCGATGTAAACCTGGCCGTAAGTTTGGTTGCAAGATACCAAAGTAACCCGACAAGGAACACTTTGGACAGCGGTCAAGAATATCTGAAGTACCGAAAAGGACAAAGGACATGTTTCGTTTATGGAGGAGACGAAGAGCTCGTCGTAAGGGTTACGTCGGCGCTAGCTTCGACTCGATCTGGATGACTCTAAGTCACAAACCGGATCGTGTATATGTTGAATGGTGGAGCGAGAAGCTGGTGCAGCTGCAAGCGAGCGTCGTGGCGGGATCTACGTGTGAAGCGGAGTACATGGCAGCCTCGGAGGCAGCGATGAAGCGATTTGGGTGAAGGAGTTCATCACCGACCTAGGAGTCATACCCAATGCGTCGGGGCCGATCAAACTCTTCGTGACAACACCGGAGCTATTGCCCTTGCCAAGGAGCCCAGGTTTCACAAGAAGACAAGGCACATCAAGCGTCGTTTCAACTCCATCCGTGAAAATGTTCAAGATGGAGACATAGAGATTTGCAAAGTGCACACGGATCTGAATGTCACAGATCCGTTGACTAAACCTCTCTCGCGTGCAAAACATGATCAACACCAGAACTCTATGGGTGTTCGATTCATCACAATGTAACTAGATTGGTGACTAGTGCAAGTGGGAGACTGTTGGGAATATGCCCTAGAGGCAATAATAAAAGGATTATTATATTTCAATGTTCATGATAATTGTCTTTTGTTCATGCTATAAATGTATTATCCGGAAATCATAATACACGTGTGAACACTTAGACCCAATGAGTCCCTAGTGAGCCTCTAGTTGACTAGCTTGTTGTGATCAATAGATAGTCATGGTTTCCTGACTATGGACATTGGATGTCGTTGATAACGGGATCACATCATTAGGAGAATGATGTGATGGACAAGACAATCATAAGCATAGCATAAAAGATCGGATAGTTCGTTTGCTAGAAGCTTTGCCAATGTCAAGTATCTATTCCTTCGACCATGAGATCGTGTAACTCCGGTTACCGTAGGAGTGCCTTGGGTGTATCAAACGTCACAACGTGGCTCGGGTGACTATAAAGGTGCATTACGGTATCTCCGAAAGTATCTGTTGGGTTGACACGGATCAAGATCGATTTGTCACTCCGTATGACGGAGAGGTATCTCTGGCCCACTCGGTAATGCATCATCATAATGAGCTCAATGTGACCAAGGTGTTGGCCACGGATCACGCATTACGGTGCGAGTAAAGTGACTTGCCGAATAACGAGACTGAACAAGGTATTGGGATACCGACGATCGAGTCTCGGGCAAGTAACGCACCGATTGACAAAGGAATTGCATACGAGGTTTGATCGAATCCTCGACATCGTGGTTCAACCGATGAAATCATCGAGGAGCATGTAGGAGCCAACATGGATATCTAGATCCGCTGTTGGTTATTGCCCGAGAGTCGTCTCGGTCATGATGCGTGTCTCCCGAACCGTAGGGTCCACACACTAAGGTTCGGTGGCGCTAGGGTTAGAAGGAAGTCAAGTATGTGACCACGAATGTTGTTCGAGTCTCGGATGAGATCCGGACGTCACGAGGAGTTCGGAAGGGTCCGGAGGTAAAGAATAATATATAGGAAGTGGTGTTTGACCATCGGGAAAGTTTGGGGTTTCGGTAAAGCACCGACCACCGGAAGGGTCCCGGGGTCCACCGGTGGGGCTACCTATCCGGAGGGCCCCATGGGCTGAGAGGGAAGGAACCAGCCCACAAGGGGCTGGTGCGCCCCTAGGGTCCACCCTGCGCCTAGGGTTGAAACCCTAGGGGTGGGGCGCCCACCGCTTGGGGGTACTCCACCCCTTGGCCGCCGCCCCACAGATTGGATCTCAGGGCCGCCACCAGTGGTGCCTATATAAAGGGGGAGGAGGGGCTGCTGTACACAACTCCCAAGGCGCAGCCCTCCCTCCCAACACATCTCCTCCTCCGTAAGAGCTCGTGAAGCCACAGCCGAGATCTTGCTTCTCCACCATCACCACGCCGTCGTGCTGCCGGTGGAGCTGTCTTCCTCAACCTCTCCTTCCCCCTTGCTGGATCAAGAAGGAGGAGACGTCGATCATCCCGTACGTGTGTTGAACGCGGAGGTGCTGTCCGTTCAGCACTTGGCATCGGTGATCTGAATCACGTTCGAGTACGACTCCATCATCACCTTGCAAGCTTCCGCACGCGATCTACAAGTGGTATGTAGATGAAAACTCTCTCCCGTAACTCGTTGCTTAGATGAACTCATAGATGGATCTTGGTGAAGCCGTAGGAAAATTTTTAATTTTCTGCAACGTTCCCCAACACCTAACATACGTATGACAGAAACTAGAGCCAAGAACTGTAGCAGGACTTCTAACAGAAAGGAGAAGAACACATACGGCATAGCAGCAGCAGAAGCGCTAGACTTGGGGTCGGTGTCCTCGCCTGCCATGTCGTCGAGGAGGTCGTGGACGTCGGGGAAGAAGTCGTCGGCGACCGGATCGTCCATGATGAAGCAGCCAGTAGTCGCGCAGAGCGCTCCCCAAAAACCTTATCACCCTTCTCCCGTACAGGACTCAAAGAGTGCCGTTTCAAAGGCCTACTGTCCCGACCTACGGTGCACGCCGCCCTTTTATAGGCGCAAGAAAAGGAGACGAGAGGGCAGCGCCGGGAGCTGAAACGAACAGACAACAGCCGAAGGGTGCAGCGTTCTGCGTCGCGGCGAGGCGCTGCGGGCGGCGGAGGAGGAGCGCGCGTGGATGTCCCTCTTGTTCTCATGCTCATACAAGTGGAGAAGGAGCCTCCCTTATAAAGAGGTCCAACTCCCTCTAAACTAGCAATGTGGGACTAAACTTTAGTTCCACCTCTTGCATTGCACAAATGGGCTGCGTACGCCTCTAGGATTTATTAGGAATTTCTGAAACTGCTACTGGGCTAGGCCCAAAGTGGACAAAATTCCAGCAGTAGTTTTCCTGGAATGCGTTTGTCAAATCATGAGTTACATGAATCATTTTATAAGCCCCCGGAATCGTTCGCAAGACGCCTGAAATGGAGTAGTCAAACTCAGGAACTGAATTAAGCGGATGCTCGGAAAGCCAATATAATTTTTTTTTGAAAAAGTATGGTGAACAAGTCCTAGGCAGAGCTTATGTTTGAAAAAGTACATGCGGAAAGCTTCACACCTTCTCAGAAAGTTGGAACACATAACTCTGAATTTACACGAAATCTTGTGTTTCAAGTTGTGTTCAACTCTTTTCTTCTGTTTATCATTCCGCACAAGCACTAGCCCACATACAAGCTAGCTCAGTTTTGTCAAACGTGACATACTGTGATACTGATTATCCAGTAAAGTACAGTGATGAGATTGCTCCATCTAACCACTGGGATTGATAAGTTTCTCTGACTTTCAACTGCTCAATGAATGACCGCTCATGCTACCTGCCATTGGACGATGCGCACTATATATGCAGACATTAAGGGTTGTAGTTCTCGTGCCTCGTCAAGCTAAATACTCCTGAAGGAGCGACCTTGGGGAGAAACGACAATGTCGACGACACCACCAGTTGTCTCTCCGGTCTTGGCCTCTCCTGCTTCTCAAAGCACCCCTGACCCTGGCCTTCCCAGTGTTGGCGGCGACGATAAAGGCATGCCCTCCCCCGGCGCTTCCACTGGCAGTGGTGCTGCTGCAGCTGCTCAAAGCAACCTCCAAGACGGTGGCCCTGCTTTTGGCAGCCGTGAGTACATATAATTTTCTTTTATTACTCAGTTCACATCGAATTTGCTTCAGGAAACAAATACGAACTATATGACACTTCTCTTGTGTAATTTGACCATTATATCGTTGTGCTAGCTGTTAGTCAAGCGGTTTGATTGTGGTCGACACCTTGCAAAAATCAACTACGAAAGAATTGTTGTATTATTTATACTACTGTAGAAGTGTTATAACAGTCGATATGCTGGATGCTTGTGGTTGCAGACAATCCGTTTGGCGGCGGACCTCCCGTCAACCGCTCATAGACAAAGCTCTTTGCTCTGCTCGTGAGGTCCCACCTGTTCATGTGCTAGCTAAAATGTGTGGATGGAGCAACATTTGATCGCAGTATTGATAAGGGCTTGTTGCCCTCTTGTTTATCAGAGATTGTGAAGTCAGGAATGTGTCAGCACAACTTATTATTTACTGTGTTCGTTCGTATAACTTGTAGGAGTACAGATCGACATATCTCTCGTATATATACACATCCAACCAATACGCCTTTTTCTAAAGGAGGATGAAACACCCCGCGTCTTTCATCATTGTGATGCACACATTCACTTTCACTATTAATAATTACGACTAAGTTGACTTCTTCTGTAACAATGCCTTCAAGAAGGGATAAACGTCATCACACCATCGCACGTCCGGCAGCAGATGACCTAGACAAGGAATTTCATCCGTTGCCAAGACAAGCCAATGAAGACGGGCATCAGAACAAAAAGATAACACCTTCAACAAGCTAATCATCGTAATTGGGGGAGATGCTTTGCACGACCAGCCTTCCGTCTAGTGGCGGAGGCAGGAATAATTTTCAGGTGCGGTGGAGTTTATGAACAAAAAAACCATGTACAACTCAACTATGAAGAGTTCACCAGAATAAAAGATATGTATTACTTGGTGTTCAACAAATACAACCCAAAATCCAAAAGTGAAGTATCAGCACTCTAAATACCTCACTTGATGAAGATTACATGGTTGATCGATTGCCAATGTATCATCTATATTAACTAGACTGGCATAAAGATGATGTATAAAATATAAAACCAATAGATAAAACATGAATTAGTAACTAGTAGGATATAATGGTAGAAAACACATTATGCAATTGAAGATAGTAAGAAAGAATACATACCCGTAATGAAGATTTAATTTCATTAAATAGAACGTGACAATGGCACTCTTCTAACTTCATTTCGAAATTATTTCTTAATTTCAGCAAGATCAATTCCTTTTAAATATCTCTCTCTCGATGTAGCACACCATTAAGTCATCAAGCCAACCATTGGACATCTTGGTAAGCAACTCGGTCTTGATGATCTTCATTGCTGAGAAGGTCCTTTCAACCAATGCCGTTGCCACTGATAGAAGTAATCCCAACTCAATAAGGCGATAAACCAGAGGGAACATTATATGTCTTTCAGTTCAAACTTTTTTTGGCTAGGCTTGCAAGATCAGAGCAAACTCATCATGTCTTCTCTATGGTTGACGAACACATGGAAGTCCAACACGCTAACCATCATCGTTGGAGAAATCTGCATCATAGATGTCTGTAAACTTGGGCAAAACTACTCTTTAAATCTGCAAAAAGAACACAAGAAAAACTAATAGGAGCAATATCACTAGAATAATTAAATAAATGTTCAAGCAAGTAACATGAGTGCATGACACAATTGAACTGATGCGCTCAAGCGGTAGAAGTACAACGAAATTATACCTTTCATTACATAATTATTAATTCTCTTCTTTGGCGGTGGCTTCATCTGCAAACCCTCGCCGACTTGCCAGCACCGTCGGGTTGCCGGTAGCTGCCTCGTGGCGTTCCTGTCGCTGCCTCGCCGGTGGCCAGTGGCCGGCTGCGCGCCCACGGCTTACCCGTGGCTGACTGTCGGCTGCCGTGTGTCCGTGCGGTGCAGCCGTGCCCTAGCAGCCGCCTCTCGGTCTGACGATCTCGAACGAGAACGACTCGTGCTCATGTCTCGTCAGAGGCAGTCTCGATCGTGCGCTGGTTTACAGCCTACGGGCTTGGCCACATGGCCCATCACTCAATCGGCAGTAACTACCAAGCCCAACAGGAGGCACATCTCACAACTTCTCAGCCCAAAACCTAGAAATTATGCTGTCTAATACTCCCTCCGTTCCAAAATAGATTACTCAACTTTATACTAACTTTAGTATAAAATTGGATCATCTATTTTAGAACGGAGGGAGTAGTAGTGTATATACGTATTTGGATGGCAGTTTAGGTATGGTGTTGGCCAAACCACGCCAGATAGCTAGCTTCGCCCCTGCTTCCGTCCTAGATTGTTTTTGATGAAATAAATGGTGAAATCATATAGTATTTTGTACGAGACAAAAGTTTATTTGAGAGAATAATGATATCTTATTCTTTCCCAGAAAACATCATAAATCTTAAGTCCAGTCAAATTGACTATCTTTATTTTCATGAAAAAATGGAATCTATCAGGCACATTCAGGATATGCTTCTACTATAAAATCACTTAGTCACATTTTTTTTCTTCCTTTTGGTATTCGAGTCGAAGAAGTGAGAGAATTCTATAACTACCAAAATTTTCAATCAGCGCAGTTCCGGAGCCAGATATCTCGCCATGGGTGCCCCTGGGCTTCTTCCTCACCAGCTCTTCTTTGTCGTCGTCACTATCACTGAGTTTTGAAACAACCGGAGTCACTCGGAGGAGAATTGCGCCTCAATGGTGAGGTTTTCCGCCACCACATGCGGGTCGGCGGGTGTCGGTGTCAAAACCGGCGGATCTTGGGTAGGGGGTCCTGAACTGTGCGTCTAGGCGGATGGTAACAGGAGACGAGGGACACAATGTTTTTACCCAGGTTCGGGCCCTCTCGATGGAGGTAAAACCCTACGTCCTGCTTGATTAATATTGATGATATGGGTAGTACAAGAGTAGATCTACCACGAGATCAAGGAGGCTAAACCCTAGAAGCTAGCCTATAGTATGATTGTTGAGATGTAATGTTGTCCTACGGACTAAGGCCCTCCGGTTTATATAGACACTGGAGAGGCTAGGGTTACACAGAGTCGGTTACAATGGTAGGAGATCTACATATCCGTACGCCAAGCTTGCCTTCCACGCCAAGGAAAGTACCTTGGGACACGAGCCGAGTCTTCAATCTTCTATCTTCGTAGTCTTAGAGTCCGGCGGATATTGATAGTCCGGCTATCCGGACACCCCTAGTCGAGACTCCTCGGTAGCCCCCACGAACCAGTCTTCAATGACGATAAGTCCGGCGTGCATAATGTTCGGCATTGCAAGGCGGGTTCCTCCTTGAATAATCCGGAGAAGATAATGAACACCAGGATAGTGCCCGGCTCTGCAAAATAAATTCCACATTCCAAACGTAGAGAGAATAAAACATATACACTGATTCAATCTGCTGACGTATTATGCGGCGTGACATCACACCGGCACCAAGCCCTTGTTTGAATTACTATACCACCTCAGCACGCTTAGCGAAGTGGTTTCCTTGGCACGTCCCGTCGAAGCAGAGATCGTGTTCCCCTTATTCCGGGATTCTCATCAATACGTGCGTGGGTAACCCAACCGCGCCATTGATGGTGGTGCTTGGGGGATAAGCGAGTTTTACCAGGCCGGTGAGGGACGCATAGTTTCGTTCGCCTATATATAAGGGATAAGGATTTACCTTCTCACCTACGCCTTCTTCCTCCTTTGCTCATCCATCCCTGCGAACTCAAGCTCCAACGCCCAAGCTCGCGCATCTCACCTCGACCCATCTCCGAATATGTCCGGAGGGGGAGGTAAATGGATGGCCTCCACCGCCAAGGAGGAGGACATCACCAAGCTGCGCGACGCCGGATACCTTTCCAGCGACATCGCGCATCGGCTGCCCGACGCGGGGCAGCTCATCCCCACCCCAGGGCGTCATGAGAGGGTCGTCTTCCTTCCCCACTTCCTCCACGGACTGGGCTTTCCGCTCCATCCATTCGTCCGGGGGCTCATGTTTTACTACGGCCTGGATTTCCATGATCTGGCGCCGAACTTTGTCCTCAACATCTCGGCGTTGATCGTCGTGTGCGAGGCCTTTCTCTGCATCCGGCCCCACTTCGGCCTGTGGCTCAAGACCTTCAACGTCAAGCGAAGGTTGTGAAGGGGCATAAGCGGAATCTTGGAGGCGCCATCTTTGAGCAAGCGGAATCCGTCAAGGGGTGGCGATCGTGGTGGTTCTACATCACCGAGCCGCCGAGAGCCTACATGGGCGGCGGCCCCGAATTTAGATCTGGAATCCCCACGCAGCTCACCTCTTGGAAAGAGAAGGGCTTGCGATGGGGTGATCGATGGAGGTGGCGGGACTTGAGCCTGCATCAAGAAGCTGGTGAGCAATAGGCTCGGCTCGTCGGCGTGGTCCAGTCAAGCTCCTCCGTGGATTCTCCCATGCCAAGAACGGGCATTTAATCTGTGGAGTTTAATCCGGAACAGCACCAGGGCGTTGGCGGGCTCTTGATACAACGTCAAGGCGCTGGAGGGTGCTGTTCAAGGGCGCCGATACCCCCGCATCCGCGACCGAAGACCGCGGATTCAGCTCGCAGTCTCCGACTGACGAGGTAAGTGATTCGACCCCATTACGGGACACTTGTAGTAATTAGATTGACTCTAGCGAGGTTTTTAATCTGCCTCTTCCTTTGACAGAATGGATGGAGAAGGCCCACTGCTCATCAGCCCGGCTCCCATGCCGGAAGAACCGTGGATGCCCACTTAGCAAGGCTGCTGGTTCGGCACCGTCGTGGTGCCGGAGAAGAAGGCCAAGAAGGTGGCCACGGGACTCGAAAGAGTTCCGTGAATCAGGCGTCGACGACGACGAGGACTCCTCCTCCAAGACGAGGAGGAGGAGGAGAATCTTGTCTCCGGAGGAGGAGAGAAGAAGAGGAAGGCCTCCCCAATCGGGGCGGCCGAAGGGCCAAAGAGGGGGAGAACTATCCCCCCGGACAGTTTCTCCAACATCAATGTTGGCGAGGAAGAGTGGCCTCCGAGGGCCAGGCGTCCGGCAGGATCGTAAGTATTCAGATCATTTATATGCCGTACATTGTATGCCATGTAGTGTCCTTCTAACGCCGCATTCTGCCTGTAGTCCGGCCGTTGACGATCTTCCCGACTCAATGAGCGGGTCTTTGGCGCCGTCGGATGTAAATTCCATCCCGACTGCCTCTACCCCACGCGTCGACGAGGATGACGGGCGAATCCCTAAGGGACCCGCCAGAGGAGGCTCGGAGGTGCCGTCGGGCAACCTCCGGACTTTGTGCTGGACTCCACTTCGAACCGTGGCGGTTCGAGTCCGCAAGCGCCCCCCTCGAAAGAAGGGTAGGACCGTGGCGCCGCGGCCTCCGCCCAACCGAGGCACCGGATAACCTCTTTGGGCGCTTAAAGGCGCTTCCATCGAGGAAGAACACCGCACTCTCATGAGTGCGGTGATTGAAAGGTCCAGCTTCGCCAAGGGCGGGCTGACCAGCTTGCAACAGCCTTCTAACAGGCTTTGAGGTAAGAAGTTTAAAATTATGTAATGTAATACCGCATAGACAGTAGCCCCTGATGTTTAGTTCGGTGTTCGGAAAGAAAAGCCGGACTAAGGATCTTAACAAGATATCTGCAGGTTTCTAAAAATATGTCAATATGGGTTTGCAGGCTCTTATTGTTGACCTCTGCGCGTGCTGGCAGAGGTCGAGGCGCTGAAAAAGGACCTTGAGCGGTCGGAGCAAGAGCTCGGCCATGCCAAGAGGCAGCTCAAGGAAAAAGAAGGTGAATGACACCACTTTATATAAGTACCTTACAGAAAAGGCTTTTGGTTGCAAACAAAATTAATAAGGATAATATGTGTATTGCAGGGGCCACTAAGGAGGTGGCAGCCCTGAAGGATGCTGTGTCCGCGCGAGCATAATCTGACCACGGAACAGGCTGAGCGAGAAAAGCAAGTGGCGCTGGTGGCGGAAGTGCGGCAAGAGCTCCGTGCTCTCATGGGAAAGCATGAGAGTTTGGGCGTGACTCAAGACTCGAGTCCGAGCTTGCCTCGGCTCTCGAAAGTGCCCATCCGCCAAGGCCGAGGCCGAAGGCCCTTCAGAGGTAGAGGACATAAAGAAGATAGCGGCGGGTAAGGCCTTTTTCATGCAGAGCAGGCACGTTAATGTAAATTACCGGATACTTACCCGAATTCGGAGCTCTCCAGGGGCGTTTGCAGATCTGCTGCGTAGTGCGTCTGATGCCGCCGCTTTCTATCGTGGCGAGGAGGGGAGCTCGACGGAGAAGTTCTTCTGGTCTCAGTATGCTGAGGCCGGCCATCCGGTGCCCCCAAGCGACCAGCTAAAGCAGCTGGTCGAACTCCACAAGGTAGCTGAGGAGGCCATGAAGGGCCTCATAGTCCGGCTATGGCCTGGACAGGCCATGCCTGGTAGCTACTTTGGCCTAGTGCGGCGGCTGGTGGATGCGTGCCCCAGGCTGGATGTGATCAAGCGCTCCGCCTGTATTGAAGGTGCTCGTCGGGCCCTTGCGCGCATAAAGGTGCAATGGGGCAAACTGGATGCGGAGAAGCTTCTCACGGATCCGCCGCCGCCGGGCAAGGAGCATCGCACGCCGGAGCGATATTATAAAGTTGTCCTGAAGGAAGCCTGCGATATTGCTGATGAGTGCCCCCGAGATGTAATTTTTGAGTGAACTCGCTGTGTATTTATCCTGGGCGCTGAAAACTTCGTTTATATGCGCCATGAGCAACGCTTATTGAATTTAAAATATTACCTTCTGTGCGGCCGTTTGTAAAATCTGAGAGATGGCAAGTCCTTGGCTTCAGCCCCCAAGCTACAAGGGCTGGGGTGTTCGGTGATAAACTTGAGCACTCTTGTTCCCATTATTGGGTCCATCTAGGGAGGCGCTCAACACGACGAACAAGGCGACCGGACTTATAATGCTTGAACACTCTCACTTAGCCATAGAATTCTATAATTTTAAATTTTGGCGAAGCCCCTGGTATTCGGAAGACCGAATCCGGGGCGCTATCCACGCCTTCGTCGGACATCATCCGGAACTTCGCTCGAAGCGGCATGAGTCTTTAGGGACCCGAAAGAACCTCTCGAACAGCGACCAGTCTCTCGCCTTATCATGCCAGTCAGTTTTAGCTTTCTCCACTGAGGCGTTAACCCGGCTCAACCGGGGCGCAATCGCAGTGGTTCTCCCAGTGCTACCTTAGCCGACGGAACGGAACGTAAGGTACCAAAACATGGGAGCCGGGCAAACCCAACTATTGACCCAAGACATGATTCGGAGATGATTCATATAATGCTATAAGTTCGGGGTGCCGCACTTGTGAAAGTGTTCGGACTTAATTAAACCATAATCTGGGGAACAGAAGCCCCTGGCTTATTCGGCCGTACCAAAGTATACGGGCGCAAGATGTCATATAATGAACATATATAAGAGGTAACACAATTGCAATAAAAAGGTAATGTACTTGCAAAAAGGAAGTGCTGCGTTATTTATGAAAGAAGGTCAGCTAATTAAAGCGGACTGATACAAATAGTGCGGTAAGCAAGGGATTTGGACTAAATTAACATGTCCCCCTCCAGGGATGAGATGCAGAGTTGGTGTATGTAATCGAATTTAATGCTCGTAATGGAGACCACCTGATTGTTCGTCGCAGCCTTCTTTAGTCCCTGACTGTTGCATCGTGAGTTCGGCAAGTGCGCCGTCGAACAAGGCTTCTGATTAACAGAGTCCTGTATACATAAAAAGAAGAAAAGATAAAAAGTAAACCCAAGGGGGGCGCTCGCATGAGCCCCTGGTGTGGTCGAGCCGCACTTTTTGTCCCTTGTGAACAAGCCCCTCCCCTGCGCCCATGGTATCTCCAAAGCGTAATGATGTACGCGGAGTGTTATTCTTGCGATCATGCGCGGGCGAGGGGTGGGGCCGCATTGCTACGCGTGCTCTGATCGCGCCAGGTGGTCTTGGTTGGCATTGCTCCGGGCGCGTTTTGCTGTATCCGGCTTTTTAATTGCCGGACTTGAGAATTGCCTGAGAAGGCTGCTCTGTACTTCTGCCGCGAGAGCCGCTGTATGTTCCTCCGTTCGGAGGGAGCGTTCCGTATTTCCATTGACCGTGATGACTCCACGAGGGCCTGGCATTTTGAGCTTTAGGTATGCATAATGCGGCACCGCGTTGAATTTTGCAAACGCGTTCGTCCGAAAGCGAACATGATAGCCACTACGAGCGGGACTATGTCGAAGATTAACTCTTAACCGGAAGTTATCTGGTGATCCGAAGACCACTTCGGTGTGGACCGAGCCTGTCTGAGTTGGCTTCCACTCCTGGGATGACACCTTTAAAGGTTGTCTTTGTAGGTTTAATCCTTGATGGGTCTATGCCCATTTTGCGCACTGTATCCTGATAAAGCAGGTTCAGGCTGCTACCGCCGTCCATCAGGACTCGTGTCAGGTGACACCCATCGACGATTGGGTCTAAGACCAATGCGGCGAATCCGCCATGGCGTATGCTGGTCGGGTGGTCTCTTCGATCGAAAGTGATCGGGCAAGAGGACCATGGGTTGAACTTTGGGGCGACTGGCTCCATCGCATAGACGTCCCGTAGTGCACGCTTCCTCTCCCTCTTGGGTATATGGGTCGCGTATATCATATTCACCGTCCGCACTTGTGGGGGGTAACCCTTCTGTCCTCTATTGTTCGGCGGCCGGGTCTCTTCCTCGTCGTCGCTATTTAGCCCCTTGTCATTGTTTTCGCAATTAACTTGCGGCCTGCTTGAACACCCAACAGTCTCGTGGGTGTGGTTAGCTAACTTTTCAGAGGTGCCATGTATCCGCATAGACGGTCGAGTATTCGGTCCAGATTAGACGGACCGGAGTGGTTCTTTTGAGCGGCTTCTTCCGCCGACCGGTTTAGAGCCTCGGAATCCGGCATTGACTGTCGTATCCTCCTTATCGTCGCCGTTAATGCGGCGCTTGTTTTTGATTCGACGTGACTTGCCGTTGTTGTCCTTAGTATCCGGACTGCCAGAGTTTTTACGGAGATTGTTGCTGCAGGCTAGCCAGCTGTCCTCTCCCGCACAAAAGCGGGTCATTAGCGATGTGAGGGCTGCCATGGATTTCGGCTTTTCCTGCTCCAGGTGCCGGGCTAGCCATTCGTCCCGGATGTTATGCTTGAAGGCTGCAAGGGCCTCTGCATCCGGACAGTCGACGATTTGGTTTTTCTTCATCAAGAACCGTGTCCAGAATTGTCTGGCCGATTCGTCTGGCTGCTGAATGATGTGGCTTAAGTCATCGGCGTCTGGTGGTCGCACATACGTGCCTTGGAAGTTATCAAGGAATGCGGCCTCCAGGTCTTCCCAACACCCAATCGACTCTGCGGGCAGGCTGTTAAGCCAATGCCGAGCTGGTCCTTTAAGCTTGAGTGGGAGATATTTGATGGCGTGGAGATCGTCGCCGCGGGCCATATGGATGTGGAGAAGATAATCTTCGATCCATACCGCGGGGTCTGTTGTACCATCGTAAGATTCGATATTTACGGGTTTAAACCCTTCGGGGATCTGATGATCCATTACTTCATCGGTGAAGCATAACGGGTGTGCGGCGCCCCTGTATTGAGCAATATCGCGACGTAGCTCGAGGGAGCGCTGTCTGCTATGTTCGGCCCGGCCGGCGTTATGTCCGGCGCGACGGTATTCGTCGTGGGTCGTAGGGCGCCCACGTGATCCATAGATGGATCTGGATTGTTTTGCTTTGTCCTCCAATATATCTCGCAAGTCCGGCGCGTTCCCTCTTGGCTTCGCACTTTTAGAGCGATGCAGCGGTACGTATTTGGCTGAGGGCCTGGACGCCTCTCTGTCATGACCACGAGGTGGTCGGTCAGCCATATCGTGCGCTGGTGATGAAGGTATGTATGCTTCCTCCTCTAATCGGGGGAGCAGCTTGCGTCTTGGGTACCTTTTGGAGGGGCGTTCGAGTTTATACTCTTCGGCCGCGAGGACCTCGGTCCATCGATCGGCCAGCAGATCATGATCAGCTTGGAGCTGTTGCTGCTTTTACTTTAGGCTATTTGTCGTGGCTATGAGCCTGCGCCTGAAGCGTTCTTGTTCGACGGGATCCTCGGGTATGACGAATTCATCATCGTTGAGGCTTACTTCGTCTTCGGAGGGAGGCATATAGTTATCATCGTCAACCCCTTAAATGCCGCCTGTGGTGAGGGCTTGCCTGCGTCCTCTGCGCTGAATCTTGCGGGAGGATCGTCTTGACACTCTCCGGTGTTATTGTCTCCGTGCGGAATCTCCATTCTTATTGTGGCGGGATTTAGGCGGCGCCACGACGTCGGCGTTTGGGCTGCTTCTTTAGAGAATCTTCCTCCGCTGCTTTTTCGCCATCCCGCTTTTAGGGTATCCACCATGTATCGTCATATGACGAGGTGGCCTTCCGGTGCCTGTGGCGCTGGCTTTGTTCTCCGGCATAATCGCGTCCATAGCGTCGATGTCGTCGAGCCGTAGTCTAGCATGTCGGTTAGATCCTCGGCGGTGGCTACAAAGTGGGTGGTGGGTGGGCTCTGAATTTCTCCATCGTCCGAACTCCAACCGTCCTGGCCATAGTCCGCCAGATTCTCTGATAGCGAGAGATGCTTGAGGAATTCAGGATATCGCCAAAAGGCGAGTCTTTGGAAGATGTCCGCGGCGGTGAATTCCATAACGGCGCCCAATCTAGATTAATCGGCGGGTGCGGGAGGCCCGAGTCCGGCGAGTCCGCGCCTCGGGATCACGAGTTTCGCGAGGACAAGATTGGTATTCGCTCCATTGCCGTGGATGTTGAAGCCCCATGGCGGCGTCTATCCACCGCCCTTGATATGGGCAATCGGCTCGGGCTAGTGGCCGAAGCGGATCCGAGTGCGGCCACCAAAGCACTGTCCGGCGGCAGAGCTAGATCATGCCCATCGTCACAGTGCGGCGCGCTTGGCTGCGGCTTGAGTCCGTCGAAGATCAAGTCTCCGCGGTCATCGGCCGTGAAGTTTAAGCTTCCGAATCTGACCTGACGGCCAGGGCGTAGCTTTCGATCTGCTCCAGATGGCCAAGAGAATTGGCCCGCAGTGCAAAGCCGCCGAATACAAAGATCTGTCCGGGGAGAAAAGCTTCACCCAAGACAGCGTTGTTGGTTGAAGATGCCATCGAGCCTATCGGTGACGACACAGAGGAACTCTCAATGAAAGCACCAATGTCGGTGTCAAAACCGGCAGATCTCGGGTAGGGGGTCCCGAACTGTGCGTCTAGGCGGATGGTAACAGGAGACGAGGGACACAATGTTTTTACCCAGGTTCGGGCCATCTCGATGGAGGTAAAACCCTACTTCCTGCTTGATTAATATTGATGATATGGGTAGTACAAGAGTAGATCTACCACGAGATCAAGGAGGCTAAACCCTAGAAGCTAGCCTATGGTATGATTGTTGAGATGTAATGTTGTCCTACGGACTAAGGCCCTCCGGTTTATATAGACACCGGAGAGGCTAGGGTTACACAGAGTCGATTACAATGGTAGGAGATCTACATATCCGTATCGCCAAGCTTGCCTTCCACGCCAAGGAAAGTACCTTCCGGACACGAGCCGGAGTCTTCAATCTTCTATCTTCATAGTCTTGGAGTCCGGCGGATATTGATAGTCCGGCTATCCGGACACCCCCTAGTCCAGGACTCCCTCAGCGGGTAGGGTGGGGATGGCCGCAACATTGGCATTCTCGGCGGCAAGTTGCGCCTCAATGGCAAGGTGCTCCTCCTCCTGCAATGGTTGGAGGGGCACGACCGTGACGCATGCCGGCGTGGGGCTGCTCCCCCTCTACCAGTGGCAGATAGAATCTAAGGGGCGGCTAAATAGCAGCACACACCAAAAACAGCTAGGAAGATTAGATAGAACAACTAATTGGAACTTGGAGGTGAGTTTAGCAGTAGGATTAGCCTCTCTTGGGGGGGAAGGACGCGCGATGGTCCCGCTGATGCTCCGCCCTGCCCTCTACCTCCTCCTCCTCCTCCTCCAAGGAGCTCAACTCTAAAACCTCCTCCTTGTCCGAGCTCGAGGAATTGTCTGGCATGACAATTGTCGAGAGGTGATGGAACAAGTAGGCAAAATGGTGGATCAAGAGGACCCTCTCCATGGTGCATTTGGGCCTGATTATATTCTAGCACAATTTGGAGAAGATGGGTGGCGGCCGGAAAGAGCTCGAGTTTGTGGAGGGTGATGGTGGGAACTTATAATGATGGGGAGGTGAATCGGCATCGCGCGAGCTGGTGAGCCACTTTGTCGAGGGAGAGGAGCCGAAATGGTGATCCATGAAATTTGGAACGCCTCTAAGTCCATAGTGGTAAGCAATAAAGAACACACATGATTGACCGTCCACTAAAATCTAGTTAGTGATAAAAAAATATCAGATCCGAGCTACTACTTAATTAACACCCAGTCAGTGATAAGTTAGGGCCAGATATTACCCATCAATCTCTGACCAGCCTTAAAATGGCCAGTCAGTGATGAGTTTCTAGGATAGTCCATAGACATTCATCACTAACGCGTCCCCACTGGCCGATCGGTGACTACCCTCATCACTGACACTTATTAGGTGGCTAGTAAGTGGTGAGGGGCCAGGAGTGCTATAATTTGTAGTAGTGACAGTGGTAGAGTATAAATAATGTGGTACTAGGAATAATGGGACACTGGCTGAAAATGTTTGAAGGCGAATTCACCATTTCTTCATAATTTGACCTTAAAACTTTATGTACATTGACTCCTGCTTGGGAGAACTCCACTAATTCGCCTTGGCTGCCTCCGCGTCGTCTCCCCTGGAGGCGACTCGGGCGGACCTCTGCCCCCGCCGCCGAAGCACCCCCTCCTCCCCCTTCCCCCCTCACCGCCACCGGCACACGACGCTGGGCGAAGCCCGCTGGCGGCTGGCAGCGGCAGGACCTGCTCCCTTTCCGTGCGGGGGCCCCCTGTTGCACGTGGATCCGCATTGGTGTGCACGTGGTGGTCCGGCTCGACGCATTTTCAAGCTACTGAGCGCGAGGGGTTGCCGATGCTAGCTGCAGTGGGGCGCGGGTGGTGGTGCCGGGCTCGGCCTGGGATAGTTCGGGGCATGGGCATCTGTGGCAGATATGGCTCGTGCTGCCGTCGTCGGATCATTCCAGATCTGGGCAGGCGTCCGCGTTTCTACGGCCTCCCTCTCACCAGTCTGCGTTCTGCGCTAGTGGTGCCTGCTGCCGGCTTCGGGCGGGGCCAGGTTGTGCGGGGATGGAGGTGGAGGGGGTCCCAGGCTCTACGGCGACAACTCTTGTGGCCTACTTCTTTTGGTGCCATGGGGGTGCTCCTCTCCCCTCCCGGGGCCTGCTGCGGCGGCCGGAGGTGACCCAGTCTTTGGACCTTGAGGCGAGGCTTGGTGTCTGGCTCCAGGTGAAATCCTTGCATAGATCTCTGGTTGGTGCCGGTGATGCGCAACGCCTTTTGGTGCCGTTCCCCTGTTGGGTCGTTACCGAGGAGTCCAGTCAACCAAAATCCCTCGAGTTCAATGCTCATGATCTGGTATTGCTAGATCGGGCGATGACAGCGTCGTGTACGTCGCTACCTCCTTTGAGGCGTCGTCTTGGAGACCTGTGGGTGGTGACCAACGGCTCATGTGGTTGACGGTGGAGTGTGACTGATGACGGCGGTGGTGCGGCGGCCTTGCGGTCGGCGGTGGTTTCTTGTCTCTCTTCTTCGGCGGTGTTCGTGCTCGCGTGCTCCTTGGTGTGTCTCTGCTTGGCGATGCCCTGCGTCTTTGCCGGTGGCACACAGGTGCCGTGACGTCCTCTTGGTCTCGCCTGGCCTTTCGAATGTACCCCCGACATAGGTGGTGTCGTGGCGTTGTACTTTCTCGGCTGTGCGGTGCCTTTCAATTGTGTCGACGGCGCAGTGCCATGGTTTGGTCTGCTAGGCGATGCCCTTCGACTACGCCGGTGACACACAGGCTTCGTGGCGTCGTCTCGGCCCAGCGTGACCCTTCGAATGCGCCCCACGACACAGGTGGTGTCGCGGCGTTGTGCAGTCTCGGATGCGCGGTGCCTTTCGACTGCGTCGATGGTGCAGTGTTGTGGTTTGGTCTCGGCTGGCTGATCCCGTTCGATTTCACTGGCGGTGCTCTTTGTTTTTTTGTGTTGTGTCTTCCCCTTGCTTCTCCCCTATTAGGTGTGTTGTTGTGTGTGTTGTTTTGTTTTATCTCTTCACTCCCGTGCCCCCTGTACTTCTGGTTCACTTGAACCTATCTTGCAATAGGCTGCAAAGCCTTATAGGCAACTAAATACAATTCAGGTGGGGAATCTCCCCGAGAATTCAAAAAAAAAAACTTTATGTACATTCAACATATACCGTAATATCATTCATGTAAAAATTTGGCATTACTCTGAGTACATTTGTAATTTATAAGGAATTAAATGGATTTTCAGGTCTCATTCTTCATGAGAGATGATTCAGTTTCTAAGGACCTCCACCACAGCTTTCGTGCAACTCTCTCATATTTTTACCACAACTTCCATTGGTCATATCATGACAGTGTTGGAAATATGCCCTAGAGGCAATAATAAAAGTATTATTATATTTCCTTGTTCATGATAATTGTCTTTTATTCATGCTATAACTGTATTATCCGGAAATCGTAATACACGTGTGAATACAAAGACCACAATATGTCCATAGTGAGCCTCTAGTTGACTAGCTCGTTGTGATCAACAGATAGTCATGGTTTCCTGGCTATGGACATTGGATGTCGTTAATAACGGGATCACATCATTAGGAGAATGATGTGATGGACAAGACCCAATCCTAAGCATAGCACAATGATCGTGTAGTTCGTTTGCTAGAGCTTTTCCAATGTCAAGTATCTCTTCCTTAGACCATGAGATCGTGTAACTCCGGATACCGTAGGAGTGCTTTGGGTGTATCAAACGTCACAACGTAATGGGTGACTATAAAGGTGCACTACAGTATCTCCGAAAGTGTACATTGGGTTGACACGGATCGAGGCTGGGATTTGTCACTCCGTGTAAATGGAGAGGTATCTCTGGCCCACTCGGTAGGACATCATCATAATGTGCACAATGTGATTAAGGGGTTGATCACGGGATGATGTGTTGCGGAGCGAGTAAAGAGACTTGCCGTAACGAGATTGAACAAGGTATCGGTATACCGACGATCGAATCTCGGGCAAGTAAAATACCGCTAGACAAAGGGAATTGTATACGGGATCGATTGAGTCCTTGACATCGTGGTTCATCCGATGAGATCATCGTGGAACATGTGGGAGCCAACATGGGTATCCAGATCCCGCTGTTGGTTATTGATCGGAGAACGTCTCGGTCATGTCTGCATGTCTCCCGAACCCGTAGGGTCTACACATAAGGTTCGATGGCGCTAGGGTTATAAAGGAAGCTTGTATGTGGTTACCGAATGTTGTTGAGTCCGGATGAGATCCCGGACGTCACGAGGAGTTCGGAATGGTCCGGAGGTAAAGATTTATATATGGGAAGTCTTGTTTTGGTCACCGGAAAAGTTTCGGGGTTTATCGGTAACGTACCGGGACCACCGGGAGGGTCCCGGGGGTCCACCAAGTGGGGCCACCTGCCCCAGAAGGCTGCGTGGGCCAAGTGTGGGAGGGGACCAGCCCCTAGGTGGGCTGGGGCGCCCCCCACCAAGGCCCAAGGCGTGGGAAGTGGGGAAGGGGGGCAAACCCTAGGGCAGATGGGCCCTAAGGCCCACCCTGGGTGCGCCTCCCCCTCTCTCCCCCTCTGGCCGCCACCAGATGGGATCTGGGGGGCTGGCCGCCGCCCCTTGGGGTGGGAAACCCTAAAGGGGGCGCAGCCCTCCTCTCCCCCTATAAATAGTGAGGCATAGGGCTGCCCAGTACACACAGAATACACGTGATTCGATCTCTGCCTTTGGTTGCAGCCCTCTCCTCTCTCCCAAGTACTCCTCCTCTCCCGTGGTGCTTAGCGAAGCCCTGCTGGATTGCCACACTCATCCACCAATACCACGCCGTTGTGCTGCTGCTGGATGGAGTCTTCCTCAACCTCTCCCTCTCTCCTTGCTGGATCAAGGCGTGGGAGACATCGTCGGGCTGTACGTGTGTTGAACACGGAGGTGCCGTGCGTTCGGCACTTGATCATCGGTGATTTGAATCACGACGAGTACGACTCCATCAACCCCGTTCACTTGAACGCTTCCGCTTAGCGATCTACAAGGGTATGTAGATGCACTCTCTTACTACTCATTGCTGGTCTCTCCATAGATAGATCTTGGTGACACGTAGGAAAATTTTGAATTTCTGCTACGTTCCCCAACAGACAGCATGCCAACTTTCATATTTTTCAGAACTGATTTACACTTTTTAAAAATTCAAAAAGAATTAACCTTCATTAAATACTAAAAAACTTTTACATGGAACTTCTAATGATCTAACTAGTGTAGAATTTGTTTTGGACCATAGACCTAAATCTAAAACTCAAAAACAATAGCTTTACAAAGAAAACCAATGGCGGGGCAGCCAAAAGAGACAACCGTTGGTATTTGCCACTCATGGGTAAGTCGGACCCTAGTGGCATCAATTCATGCCTTCCACTAGTACTCCCTCCGTTCTTAAAAGGGTGTACTTCCAACTTTGTGGGAGGGTGAAACTATTTCAAAGTTTGATCGAGCTTTTGTTACAAAAATATATCAATGTTTGTGAAACCAAATAGGTATATGATGAATATATATTTTATCATGAATCAAGTGCTACTAATTTGATAGCATACATGTTGATGTATTATTGTATAAATACAGTCAAACATAAACAAGTTTGACTTTTCAACAAAGTTGAAAGTTCACACTTTCAAGGACGGAGGGAGTACTTGAGATGTAGCGGGCAAACATATATACCCTCCACTGATATTTGTGACCCACTACTACTTTGGACAAAAATACTAATGCTGGTCTCTTATTTCTTCCAGTCACGTCACTGATAACTGGTGTACTAGTGACGTGCGCGATTTTGTGTCTGTCACCTATAATTTTGACCCACAGCTAATATGGGGTAATTTTACCAGTGACATGTGCAAAGTGAAGCCATCACTCGTAAATGATCAGATTACCAGTGACGGTTGTCACACCTGCCCGCCACTAATTTTACCCCACCAGTAAGAAGTTTCTAATAATATCACCGAAAGACTATTCCATCTTTATAAGACCACAAGTGTCAAATTTGACCCTTGATCTCTAACTGGCAAGGGGTATCACCGCCCTCTTAACTACAAACCACATGTTGGTTCTAGAAAAAGTAATTAGTTGCTACCACTAGCACATATACAGTGTGCTACCTTCTATAATTCGTCGAGGAGACGAGCCATATTGTTAGGGGTCTAGCCCCTACTCACCCGTCTCCACATCTGCTAACTTCTTGATCTATATATTTTGAATAACTTAAATGGTTTTTCGAACACAGTATAGACGCAAACCCTCATATACACGTGCATACACTCATCCCTATGAACGCACACACACGCACACCTTAACCCTATGAGCATTTTCGAGAGATTGAGCCGACATATTATCTTGAGATTTTACGAAGTCACGGCGCCTCGTAGTCGACGGAAACGTCTCATCCTACTGAACGCGCATCGCCGGAAATTCTAAAATAAATCTAGAATAAATGCAAGTATCAAGACTTGAATCCTAGTGGACTAGTTATACCACTGTCCACCTAACCATCCAACCACATGTTGGTTCCCTCATAACTTAAATGGTTGGATACCGAATGATAACACTTGGACTAGACCTCACAACCCATTCACAGTTTGGTCCAAATGTGACGCAGGTGCAGATTTATGGTGAGAAACTTGATTTTTTTGTCCATAACCTTTTTACAACATGCATGATGTGTTTGCCAAAGTCAAGCCATCTATCTCGAATCAATTTACTCATTCGCCAGTTCATGCATGCATGCATGCAGATGTACTCCCTCCGTTCCTAAATATAAGTCTTTTTAGAGATTCCAATGGGGACTACATATAGAACAAAGTGAGTGAACCTACATTCTAAAATATGTCAATATGCATCCGTATCTAGTTTGTATTGGAATCTCTAAAAAGACTTATATCTAGGAACGAAGGAAGTAGATAATTAATACTACACCTATTATAAACAGAGGTTGTTTGTCATCTCCAACGGAGGTAATACGCGAGGGCACGGTCTGGGCCCTCTGGTCCCTGACCGAGCCATTTGGACCACCCGCAGGCAGACCGGACCGGACTGAGGCAGCTAGCGGTCCCCTTTTCCCGCACCGGAGCAACAACGGCAAAGCTCGATCAGGATCGAGGGACCAGCCAACAACAACCGGAGCCGAGGTGGTGACCTTGGCGTGGGCGACAGATAGCTCCGAGCGCTAATTGCATGAGAGGACAGAGGGGAAAGGGAGGGTGGCTCATGACGAACTTGATGGCGGGGCGGGGAGGAAGGGGAAGCAGCGACGGCGACGAACTACAATGGCCAGAATCGGGGAAGGAGGATGATGGCGACGGGGTCAGGGCGAATCCGGTCGATTCCTCGGATGGAGGAGTAGATCGCAAGGTGGCGGACCTCATGGACAAGCTTGTTTTTCATGGGGAGGCCGGTAGCCATGCATGATGTGCGCTGGTGGCCTACATGCTCTGCGCTGGTGGCTTGCATGCTCTACGCTGAAACGGATGTGACGGCGAGCGAAGGAAAGGGGCTACCATGCATGGTTATGAGAGGAAGGACGGAGAGAGGAATCTTGGTGATGACTGATGACCAATGCGGGTATCCGATGGTTCGAGCTTCTTTTGATCTGCGCGGCATGGTCTGCGGAGGCGAGCACTGTAGGTATGTGATGACTTGCCTGGCTCGGTTCGGTGAGGTGGAAGCCCTTCTTCGTAGCTCTAGTGGTGGTGCGCCAACCGCATTGGCCAGTGGAGCACATGTCGGGGTGGTTTTCAGATTGGGACGGGTTTTCCTAGATCTGGCCGTCCGTTGTTGTCGAACGCGGGGATGGTAGTGAATCTGGTGTGGCTTTTGCATCCTTGTTGTGCTGACATCGGACGACTCAGCGGGTTGGCAGGCCGGCGATTTTTTGCCTACATGGGGTGGGGGGGGGCAAAATTTCATGTTTTGACCCTTTTCACGTCTAAAATCGGGATCTGAACCCTGTTTGAAATTATTTCGACATTTGACCCTTTTAGCTACCGCCAGGCACCGTGGCGGTAGATGTGTGCAGGCTACCGCCATGTTAGCTGGCGGTAGGGTACTTTGATGGCCGTCTGGCCGTTAACGAGGGCTGACGTGGCAAAGGGACATACCGCCGCAGGGCTCGGCGGTAGGCTCCAACACCCTACCGCCGAGGACCCCGGCGGTAGGGTCCTAGAGATAATGTTTGGTGGGGTCCACTCACCACCCACCGACTCCACTCATCTTCTACCTCCCTCCCCAGCTCACACTCTCTCCCTCTCTTCTCCCCCACCAAAACACCCACTAGATCCCCCTCCATTGCTTGAGATTTGGCCGGTGGATCGAGCTCATTTGCATCACCCAAGGTACCTCCCCCATCCCCCCTTCATTTGGTTGGTTCAAATCATCTACTTTTGTTGGAATGAACTAGTTTTGCAACCCCCTAGTTCTTCCTCTAGTTTAGCATTTATTGTGCATTTATGGCACATTTATGGGGCATTTATGGTGTATTCATGGTTGATCTAAGTAATATGTGTCACTCTTTGTTGTGGCAAGATAGCTTAAGAGTTAGGGTTAGGGGTATATTTAGGTTAGGGTTAGGGTTAGGGTTAGTGCTATGATTAAGGTAAACTAGTTGTTAGATTCAAAACCTTATATTTTAGATAGTTCATCCATATGAAATGACCGGACCATGGATGACTCAATTTTGTTCCATTGTTTTTAGATGGATAAACTAGTGAATGTGCATTATTTGGACAAGGCGGCTTTCATGCATGCAAATGCCGACGAAGGGGAGGAGGCCATGTTTTTTGAGACAAGCCCGAGCTATGATGATATTGTCGTGAAAGTGTTAAACGTCCTCAATTGGATTAACCCAAGTGATGGTGTGAAGCTTATTGGACGTTATGATGTGGGAGTGGGAGTAAGATCCCGATTAAAGAGTATGCCCATCACCTCTCAATTGCATTGGGATGTGTATAAGGAGAAAGTTGAGGGATCACAAGACAAGTCACTTGAGTTATTTGCCACAAGACAATTCAAGGTTGAAGTTCCTCGGCCACTACTTGACTTGAACCGGAAGGTGTCCTCCCCAATACATGATGCTGTCGTGGTGTTTGACCACAATGCGGCTAGCCAACCACCAAGTAGCCAACCAAATGAAGAGGACATCATCAATGCTAGAGCAATAGTTTTTGTAGGTGATGATCATGTTGAAGATGAGGCCGTTGCTCATGTTGATGAACATGCAAATGTTCATGTTGATGGAGATGCCATTGCTCATGTTGATGGAGATGCTATTGCTCAAGATGATGTGTATGCGGAAGAAGAAGAGATTCATTACAATCCCATTGGTGACATGGATGTCATTGTGCATCAACAAGACATGGACCGGAACCTACCTTATAGCCGTATGTGTAGGTATGAGTCGGATGATGAGGGTCCACCAGAAGAATTGGATGAGGATGGATTCACGCCGCAAGAAAATCAAATTTACAAGAAGTTCTATGGCAAGGAAAGAGGACCCTCTTTGTTCCGTGATCAAAGCCTTGCCGACAAGGCCGTTGTTGATGGTGGCATGAGGTCGGGCTTGATCGAACCATCGCCTTGCCCGAGGATGGGTGATCCAAGGCCACCGGGTGAGGACGAGAATGCTCATTTGAAGAAAGGGATCAAGTTTGGTTGTTTGCAGGAGTTCAAGATATGGTTGAGTGACTATGCCATTCGGAATCATAGGCCGTTCGTTGTTGGTCATTCCAACAAAAAATTTCACTACACAATCAAATGTGACAAAACGGTCCCCTGTTCCTCGGTAGGGTTGGGCACCCTACCGCCAGAGCCGATGGCGGTAGGGTTGGCCACCCAAACGCCTGCATTGTTGCCTCTTCTGTGGCCAAATCGGGCATTTTGGTGGCGGTAGGGTTGGGCACCCTACCGCCGGGGACCATGGCAGGGTTGGCCACCCAAACGCCTGCAGTGCTGCCTCTTCTGTAGCCAAATCGGGCATTTTGGTGGCGGTAGGGTTGGGCACCCTACCGCCGGGGCCCATGGCGGTAGGGTTGGCCACCCAAACGCCTGCAGTGCTGCCTCTTCTGTGGCCAAATCGGGCATTTTGGTGGTGGTAGGGTTGGGCACCCTACCACCGGGGCCCATGGCGGTAGGGTTCTGTTCCTTTTCCCTCTTCCTATCTTTTTTAGCCCTTTGCCTTTGCATTTCTTATAAATTTCTGTGAACTAAGCATACAAAATGACATGCAAAAATGATGGAGTAGCGAAGACATACATAACTGAGCATAGTTCATTACATCCACAAATGACACTAGTTCAACTGACTTAAAACATCTAGCGATTCGAATGACATAAGTTCAAACTAAAAAGCTCAAACGCGAGCATACATTTTCTACTTCGGAAAGAAAGATCTAAAACGAATAAGACGTTCAATTTGTGCGTCACGATCAGGATTAGGCTTCAGTTGATAATCCTGAGAACCCGCCCAATTCTCCAACACACCTTTCGTTTCGCCGAACCAGGCCCATCGAGCACGGCGTTCCGGAATCTCTGACTTGCCTTGTGTGATTGCCCATCCAATGACCTGTCCGGATTTCCTCAAGTCCAGCTCGCGAAATTCTTCTATGTTCGCAGAGAAAAAGATCCCCGTTGCTAAAGAATGCCTGCTAGCATATGCCTTCTCATGCAGCAGATCAAGTATCTTCTGTTTTTCTTTCACAACCCTACGAAAAACTTTTCTCTCCTTAAGATCAGAAGGTTCCTCCATGAATGTATACTTTTGGAAATCCATCATGGCAGCAAACTCTTCATCATTGCTCTTGAACCATGCTTCAAGCTCCCTTTTGATAGCAAGTTGTCGCTCCGGTAAAATCTTCTCAGACGCTGCCGCCAAGCTCTTAGATGCAATGCCACAACACTTTGTCATATACTTTCTTCAACTGCTCCGGGGTCATGTTTTCCATCATGTTTTCCATGCTACATGAAATGGAACAAACCAGAACTCAAATCAAATGATACAATACAAACACAAAGCATAACTTATTTAGGCTACATAATGTTCTCACTGGTTCAAATGACATAGGTTACATAAACGATAAGGATACATGCCATTACAGTCTAAATGACACTACAACATCATTTGTTTCAACCACCTCTACTAGTCCATCAACAAGACATCTTTGTCGTACGGCCCGGGGTTGCAACAAATGACATCATTTCTTTCACAGACCCAAGCCCAATGAGTTGCCCGACTAGGTATCGCCGATGATGGTTGCCTAACTAGCCAATCAATGATCTGGCCAGGGTTGTTAAAGTCCATCTCATTCACTTCATCCCTTGTTCCACACAATGCAATTTGCCTTGCAAGAGCGCGTCTATGAATTTTCTCTTCCTTCTTGAGGTTGCTTATGTTTTTCTCTTTAGCTTCGTATAACTTAACTCTGGCATCGTCACACTTCGACACATAATACTTTGAAAAATTTCTACAAGCCGCATTCAATGCATCAACGTCTTTGACCCACAAGTCCATCTTTTCCTCAATGACTGCACGTTCACGCTTCGCCGCCGCCTCCGCGGAAGTCTCAACAAAAATGACCGATCCCATCCTACAAGTCGAGGTATTACTATAGCGGTCATCCAAGGTAATTCAAACTAGGAGTGGATCGAGCTATAATTCAAACTACTCTAACAAAACCCTAATTAAACTATGACCATAACGTTCGTCATATAGGCATTTACTTAAGCATAACCATAAACCCAACCTTAACCCTAACCATGTCATTAACCCTAACAAAAACCTAAATGATATTCCTTACTACCCAAACAATGCTACTAACACAATACATTGTCAAAGCACAAACATTACCCTAAATGCATCATATACAATGATTTCACCACAACAAAACCATGAACTAGTGATTCCAACAAATGAGCAAAATGCATGATTTGAACCAACCAAATGAAGGGGGGATGGGGGAGGTACCTTGGGTGATGCAAATGAGCTCGATCCACCGGCCAAATCTCAAGCAATGGAGGGGGATCTAGTGGGTGATTTGGTGGGGGGGGGAGAGGGGGAGAGAGCTTTAGCTCGAAATAAGAGTGAGGTGAATGAGTGGGTGGGGGAGCAGCACAGCCCCCTCCTTCACAACCTTATCCAGGAACCTACCGCCAGCCATCTCGGCGGTAGGTTGAAACAGCCTACCGCCGTAGGGTGTGGCGGTAGGTCCCTTTGCCACGTGTACACGACAGTTAACGGCCAGACGGCGTCAGGAAACCTACCGCCACAAGGAGCGGCGGTAGCCTGCACACATCTACCGCCACGGAGCCCGGTGGTAGCAAAAGGGTCAAATGTCGAAATAATTTCAAACCGGGGTCAGATCCCGATTTTAGAGGTGAAAAGGGTCAAAACACGAAATTTTGCCACATGGGGGCTTTGGATGGAGGCGGGACTCTTGGTGAGCGCTTGCTGACCCTTGCCAGCCAACGGGGATTGCGCATGTGGGCATCGTGGTCCTCCTTAGAGGCATCATTAAGGAGTGTTTTAATCAAAAATCCCGGGTTAGGTCATCAGGTAAATACCTAGATCCTTGAAGGTCGGGTGACATCGGCGATTCACCATCACTTCCCTATGTAGGGCGTTGTTTTGAACACCATGGTCCCGCTCGTGCTTTCCTGGAGCTGGATGTGCACGGCATCATGGTCGGCAGGTGCCCGACTGACAATGTTGGACGTGTTAGTGGTGTTGCGACTTGTGTTGCAACGATGACGGTGGCCAGAGGAGTGGGGTTGAGGCATGTCCTTCGCCATCAACTGTTTAACATGTCCCTTAGCGCGAAGTCGGAGCTATAGCGGTGTGTAGCGACGCGGTTGCAACGATGACATGTGATGGACATGTTGGATTATGTTTGTGCAAGGCGTGCTTCTTTTCCTTGCAAGACTCGTCACAAAAGTTGGAGCTGCCCTGTCCTCAATGCTTTTGGCCGATTGTTTGGCATTGGCCGGCAGGGGTCTCGTGTGTTGCTTGCAGTGAGGGTTCTTGATTGGTCGACCATGATGAACTCGGAGTTGCTTTCCCAGGGAGAAGTGATGACGATGACACTTTATTGAAAATCTCGAAGATGTTCCTCTCTTCGGTAGTGTGTGTGTCATTGTGGGTAGCTAGATCGTTGGGTGCCCTGCCTTATGGGTATGTTGTAACGGTTTTCGTTCAGGTTTTCGGACATTAATAACAGGCCAACTCTCTTCTATATTCTTTAATATATCGGGCCCTAAGGGACGTTGTTTCAAACAGAAGATATTTTATTATCATTTTTGCGGGTGAATATATATGATTAAGAGACGATGTTTTCTTTTGCTCACCAACATATATGCACAAAGCTCAAAAATGCAAAGGCGTAGAACGATCGAAATAGGAAACTTTAGTCCGACTTTCCTAGATGGGTTTGACTTAACAAGCAAATTAAGTTGACTAGTCGTTATCAATTTATGTTTATCATGTGGCCTCCTTGGACTGTCTAGTTCTTATACTTCCTTTGTTTCAATATACTTTGCATATTATATTTCCCTCCGTTTAAAAATATATATGTATAGATGTGATTAGAAAATTTGAGTCAAGACAATATTGACATGCGAAATAAAGTCAAATGAGTGACTACTTATTTTGAAATTTGAAAGAAATGAATTAGGATGCCTATAGTATAATAGCTGACACTTAACAATTGGTTATAGTAATGTTGCATCTTAAGATCTTCATGTAATAGCTTGCTATTTTATAGAAATGCTTTATAATAATCATTATTTTACACTTTTTAATAGACTATGCTAACAATTGGACACAAAGATAATTTGCTGGTAATATTAAAATTATGCAAATAAATGGACATTCAAATATTGAATATAAAAATGACATACTTGTTAAATATGCAACACTATGCAATTTAGCTTTCTTGAATTTTTCAATTATAAAAAAATGTTTTTCTTCTCAAACACTATGCATGTTGTCGTTCACACCATTTCTCTCTGGTTTGTATGTACACAAATATTTATATATGCAAAAGAATAAAAAAGGGGACTATAATTGTAAGGAAGTCGTAACATTTATTTCCTATTTGCACTATTCCAGGGATATCGAAATCCCTCATTAACAAAAAATTAAAATGACATATTAATAGAAAAATTTATGACTGCACAGCAAGGGTTCTTACCCCACAATCTAAGTTTTTTTTTTTTTTTTGCAGTACGTACCCCTCCACGCCTGCACTGGCACTGCTGCACATGAACTTGAACAACCACGTACTACTTCATGAACACAACAGCACAACTGAACCCTGTATAGCTATAGCTATCCAGAAAGGCTGTTCAGATGTTAGAAGAAAATAGAGGTGCATAGAGGTGAGGGAGCCCGACGATTCGTATGGCAGCCTCGATGTTTGATGACCAAGAATTTCAGACCATAGTGAGCCTAGAGGTTGCGGGAGTATGCTGTGGTGTGGCGGCGGGAGGGAGGGCCTGATGGGGAGACGAAGATGAGGAAGCATGAGGATTTCTAGGTTGTGGTGTGGCGGTAGAAGAAGGGATCGATGGGGAGGCAGATAGGAGGAAGCGTGAGGATTTAGGGACCTTTCTGCCAACAGGAGATCTGTTTTGTTTAGCTGATCGTGAGGAAGGATGGAGTCCTGACAGATTGGGAGAGAGGCAGCGCATGTTGAGATCTTCCTATCTGCTACTTCATCTGATGGCTTATAATTTCTATGGATTTTTTTAGCACGGGAATTTCTCAGATTGATCTACACCGTAATAACTCGGCCCCACCAGATTAACGGTTCCTAATTTCTAATTAACGTGGGAATTTGTTGGGAGTCTGTAATTAGTATAGGTAGGTTCCACCAGATTAATGGTTCCTAATTTCTAATTAACGTGGGAATTTGTTGGGAGTCTGTAATTAGTATAGGTAGGTATAGATAGATAGATAGATAGATATGTAAACTATAGCATACCCAACACTGTGCACTCCTCTAACTTTTTTTATCTCATGAACAAATTAAACTGATGATAGCTCATGATCTCCCACTGGTGACCAGTGTCTACACATTCTTCTCCACATCACGACCACTTCACACTAGTTTTCTTGATTTCGCACTACATGACAGGGTGGTGCTCATGCATATATTCTTGACACCTCTCATTCCGAGATACAACGTGTGTGTGTAACAGCTAGTACCACAAACAACCATAGGAGATTGCGGTGCATGACAGATACTAAGTTTTATTTTCTAACTTGATGTCTACTTGTGAGTGATAGGAGATGGTAGAGAAGACAAACTGATGGGGAGATGAAGGTTCAACGAAGATATATATTGTTGAGCCAACAGTGTGGTTGAGGTATGACATTACAGACTCATCAATGGAAGGTAGAAATGTCACATGTGATTGATGAGACTATTCTAACATCTATAGTAGGTAGAAATTGCGAATCAGAAGACCCAATATATATAGCAAAAAGTAAAAAAGAAGGTGCAAAGTTCATGGGACACTTTTTTTTTTGAAAAGGAGGAAATCCCTCGGACTCTGCATGAGGATGATGCATGCATGCATATATTATTAATAATGCAATATCCAGCGGCCGAACGACCCTGGAAATAAAGCAAAAAAAAAATCTAAGGCCGCATGGCTCGCGACAATAACTCACTAGATAGCCACTATCCCTATGTTAATAAAACATCAGAAATGGGAAAAACACAAGTCCTATGCTACGTCTTCAAGAAGAAATCACTGCACGTGCGCCGATGATGGCGAGTCCAGCACAAGGTTGAACTCCGGATTCTCATCCCCAAAGTAAAGCTTCAATCCACCACCTTCTACAAGGATACGACACAGATGCATGTAGACGTAGCCTTATTAGAGATCTTGTGTTTCCACCAGAGTGCATAAACTCGTCGTTGAAGCCGCATGTACCATACGCCCATATCCAGCTATCGATGCTTCGATAGCCAGACACCTCTAGAGAAGATAATGGAAGACACATACATCCCATACCGCCTGCCTCCTGCTACTGCCACACCACCTTCAATCCAGCGGGAACAGGCTAAACATGACACTTCTGCGAGAGCCACCATGTAGCACCTGCCTGTAGGAGGCATGACTTGGCATCTCCGCATAAGACGTCGTGTGTAGCATTCCCCGGCGGTGCATCCACTGGTGGATTCACCTGCCGGTGACAGGCACTACCCAACAATTCCGAAAGAGGCGCATGAGTCACCTGTCGAGCCGCATCGAACCTGATGTGTTGATGGACGAGACTTCTCATACTGCCACCAGCCTAAGAAATGTCGTCACCACTAAGAGCTCTAGACTCCGAGACGCCCACACGACTCCGGAGCCCGCCACCGTCGATGAAGAGGGACCGGCACGCCACTTCCTGGCACTACCATGGAGCAGCCACCATCACGCGAGCCACTTTCGTCGCCCATACAACGGCAATAGCCGCCGCGATCCCACATCAACGCCGTCGAAGCTAAAGGATGCTCCGGCTGCCACGCGCATCTTGCACGTCACTGGGAGTGGGATCCCAAGATCCGTCGCCACCGGCACCACCACAAGGACTCACCACCTGGCCCGTCAACCACAGCGGAGGGACACCTCCACAGCCATGACCGGAGCCGCTGCTCCGAGGATCATGTGCCGCCGATTGGCCACACCAAATCCTGCCTCCCTACGAAGCCACCAGAGTAGCGCCGAACCGCTAGGAAAGACGAACTCTGAAGGGCGATCTCCCGCCGTCAGTCCCTCCAGACTGCAGCGCTGAACCGCCGGGAAGACGAACTCTGAAGTACTGTGCAATTAAGCTAAACACAATATTCCCCACATTTTACGTGTATATCTTAGGCACATCATGTAGATCTTAGGTTGTAACATATAATTATCTGGATCATTGCTCTCTATGTATACGTATTCGAGTTATAGTGCAAGTGAAGCAGATGTCATTATGCCCACTCGCCAAATTGCTTTGGAGAACGATTCATATAGCCTTTAATATTAATCCTCCTGTTGACATTGAGTCGTTGTATGGAACGTGGTTACCTGGGGTTGAGCATACTACCGCGGCTCGTATTCGGATTGGAATATGTGCGCTTCTGTGGGCTATATGGAACGGTAGGAACGATATAATTTTTAACAGACAACACATTTTAACCTTCTTGCAGGTCATCTTCAGAGCTACCGCATGGATCCGTATGTGGTCCTTACTCACTTCTAGGGACTCCAGGGAGCTTTTGGTTACTGGGTGCAACCAGTGAGAGATGGTAGCACATGCTATATTCAACCGGTTCGGATGGCGGTCGCATAACAGGATAGGAGTCTAGGGAGGTTATCCTACATATTGCCTTACCCGTTGCGATTTTCAGCATCTACTTTTCTTGTTTTCGTTTATTTCGCTCTGTTTGCGAGCTGTATTACTTTTATGACTTTGCGCTACTCCGTGAAATTTTAATAAGATGGATGCATGCATCTTCATGATGCAGAGGCCGGGGTATGCCTTCATTTCCAAAAAAAAAGATGTCATTTATTTTTCAATTGTTGCAGCTTATCTTCTATACCACGAAAAATGATATACATTAGACGCTCGATCAGTAAAGGTCTATAGACGTGAATTTTGATATGCATTGTATTCATCGGGGTAATCGGAAAAAAATAAACCAAAATCATGTGGCAACACATGGGCGGATTGTGAAGAGCCTACTATGTGCATAGCTTCGCGACGGGGGGAGGGGGGGGTCTCATTGTACGTTTTGAGCATTTTGTATAGTTACTTGGTAAAGAATAAAGGTCTCTCCATATATTAAAAAATTCAATATGGATCATACATTCATATGCTCCCATTATCTAGAGCGTTGACATGGCTAGGGATCTGGGTGCTGCAGTGTATTGTGGTCTGTATTTTTGCTTTCTCGTCATATTACAACAGTTCATTGGGCCACCTCTGCAATGCATTTATTTTGTATGCTGCTGCTAGATAACCGGTGGTACAGATGGATGTATTTTCTAGTGCCATCTACCCAAAATGTCCGTACCATCCTAGTGTTGTGCAATACAAGACATGTACTCGTCCAACTGCCATTGGATTACCATTGTATGTAGTCAGATTGGTAGTAAACCCCTTTGCTATACAAGTTGCGAGCCCTGTTCAAGACCGGAAAATTTGCTTGGCTCCCTAGCTCCATGGAGCCCGGTTGATTTTTTTTTAAAAATCTGATGTTTAGGCTTTAGAAAATTCTCGAATAAAATGAACAAACAATCCTGTGGATTCTACTTGTATGTAAAGATTCATGGTGAAATAAATTTTCATGTGAGCTACACAAAAATAACAAAACTATGTATTTCAAGCACATGTACTATTCACAAGAAAAGCACATGATTTTCTTTTTTGTATAGCTCATATCAAAAGGTATTTCATAATGAAGTTTCATACACCTACAGTATACATCTCCAAGTACCTGCTTATTTATTTCCAGATTTTTCTGAAACTCTAAAAGTCTACTTTTGATTTATTTTTAAAACCTCAGGCTCTATGGAGCCCAGGAGCCAAAAATCCTTTTTTTTTACAGAGCCCGGGATTTGGCATGTTAGTTTATCTATGTATGTCAAATTCAAATTAAAAATTGACACAGCAGTAAAAAGAGACAAATCTACGAAGACTTGTCAAAAAGATAAAAACATGTAGTGTCAAAAAGACACTATTCACATATGGATTAGTCATTTAGTTTCTCTATGTGTGTTTCAAATTTGAATTTGATTTTTTAAGCTTTAGACACATCATGTGAGCATTCACAATTTTTTTAGATGTTTTTAAAATTTCAAATATTTTCTAAAGTTAGGAGCACGGAAGCATGCGAAGGATGATATCACTTGATACTCTCCCCCAAAATGAACGACACAAAGGAGATTTCCACACATCCTTAATCTACATTGATTATTTCTAAAACATCAATTATATTGCGTTGTACGGAATAATCGGAAAATGGTTCGGCTCAGTACGTAGAACTTACTACTAATATAAGGCCTGAGGACAAAGGTTATTCTTCCGATTTACAGTTCGCTACTTAAACAGCAAATGATTCGGCTAAGCACGGGCGAGCAGGAGATCAACGTTAGCCAACTATTTCCTCCGTTTCTAAATATAAGGCTTTTTAGAGATTTCAATAGGCACTACTCCCTCCGTTCCCAAATATAAGTCTTTCTAGAGATTCCAACAAGTGACTACATACGGAGCAAAATGAGTGAATCTATACTTTAAAATATGTCTACATACATCCGGATATTGTATTCTATTTGAAATGTCTAAAAAGACTTATATTTAGGAACGGAGGGAGTACATACAGATGTATGTAGACATATTTTGGAGGGTAGATGCACTCATTTTGCTCCGTATATAGTTCGTATCAAAACCTCTTATATTTAGGGACCGAAGGAGTAATAATGTATTCCCGCAGGAAAAAAAAAAACAACCACTGTTGCCTGTGATTCTACTCAAAACAGCACCGAAATGCACCCACCGGAAAACCTGCTTTCCAATTCATTCAAAAAAGAAAAAGAAGTGAGCTTCGGTCCGGCCAAATTCCTGACCAAGGTAAATTTATGATGCAACTACTGTTTCATCGGTACACACGCGAACTGCCCATGGACCCTGCCTCCGGCCGTCACACCGTGCGCCAAAGTGGGTCAGAAGTATATACGTACTAATACCTCCGTCCTCCGTCCTGATTTATTGTCCCTTTTGTAAATTTTTGTTAAATTTTGACCAATGATTTAACTATCAAAATGTTAATGTATGTCAACAAAATTATATCATTGGACTCGTATTTGAATATAGTTTTCAAAGATGTATTTTTTTGTGACATGTATGAACAATTTGTAAGTTAAATTTATAGTCAAAATTTGACACAAAATACAATGAGGACCAATAAATTAGGACAGAGGTAGTACCACGGTATTCCGCTGATACACCAATTTCCTCAGCTCGTATCCTTTTGGATTAAGTACCTATGGCACAGATCTCATGCTGCTACTACTGTCCAGATAATATGAGACTACTCACCGTGGGAGTAACATAGGTAGTAACATCACACATTTTTAGATAAAATAGATGATGTGGCAAGTAATAAAGGAAGAAAGAGATGCATGTGGTAACATAGCTAGTTACTACTAGTATGAGTAACATCACATATATAGAGGCAAGATGAGTCTATAGGCTAATAAATAAAGTGTTGCATGTTACCACACATATGTTACTCCCCACTATGAAGGTAGTAACATAGAGTAGTAACATGGTCATGTTACTACTCTATGTTACTACCCATTGTGGCTAGTCTGAGCAAATGCCGGTACGTGCCATATCGCCACTTCTAGTTCAGAGAAGAGAGATCAATGTTATTTCCAACAGATTATTGTCGCAAATCAAGATTTTGACATTTTATATGTTTTGGCTTAAAACACAGCAGTATAATTGGTGCAACAAAGCCAAATTGCAAGTACCATGCCTTCAACCTGGGTGGTTGGGAAGGCATCAGCCCATTCCCACCACTAGGCTATGCCTTAATCTGCTATGAAAACACATATTACTTACCGATTAAGTGGTAGATTGTAGAAAAAAGGAGGACGCATCGGTTCTACCTTCTGAACAATAACATGCATTTCAAATTCCATTATTTGATTCATTTCATCCAATTGTTGTAGTAGCAAGACAGCAATATCTAGGAAGATCGATGGGTTTGCCATGTTAACAAGAAATGATTTCAGTTTGCCTCTCTCGATGGCGAGGGATGGTGCAACAGGCGCATTGTTGCTTTTGTTTTTCAACCGAGCATTCCCCCTTTCCATTAATTTCTTAAAGAAAATACAAAGTTCTGTAGTGATTACAAACTGGACCAGGTGAAAGATCGTGGATGTCGCCTAGAGGGGGGGTGAATAGGCGCTTTTAAAATAATTATGGTTTAGGCTTGAACAAATGCGGAATAAAACTAACGGTTAATTTCTCAAGCACAAAACCTACAACAACTAGGCTCACCTATGTGCACCAACAACTTATGCTAAGAAAGATAAACAACTAAGTGATAGCGAGATATATGACAAGAAATAATATGGCTATCACAAAGTAAAATGCATAAGTAAAGGGCTCGGGTAAGAGATAATCGGGGCACGCGGAGTCGACGATGTATCCCGAAGCTCACACCCTTGCGGATGCTAATATCCGTTTGGAGCGGTGTGGAGGCACAATGCTCCCCAAGAAGCCACTAGGGCCACCGTAATCTCCTCACGCCATCGCACAATGCAAGATGTCGTGATTCCACTAAGGGACTCCTGAGGGCGGTCACCGAACCCGTACAAATGGCAACCCTTGGGGGTGGTCACCGAACCCGTACACTTTGGCAACCCTTGGGGGCGGTCACTGGTACCCGTTAAATTGCTCGGGGCGATCTCCACAACCTAATTGGAGACCCTGACGCTTGCCCGGAGCTTTACACCACAATGATTAAGCTCCGAACACCACCAACCATCTAGGGTGCCCAAACACCCAAGAGGAACAAGCTCAAGGGTACCAAGGACCAAGAATAATAAGTTTCTCAACTTTTAACTTCCACGTATCACCATGGAAAACTCAAATCGATGCACCAAATGTAATGACAAGGGCACACGGAATGCCCAAGTCCTTCTCTCCCAAATCCTACGAAAGCAACTAATGCTAGGGAGAAAAATGAGAGGAAGAACGAAAGAATAACACGAGGAACTCCAAGATATAGATCCAAAAGGTTCCCCTCACTTAGAGGAGAAAGTGATTGGTGGAAACATGGATCTAGATCTCCTCTCTCTTTTTCCTCAAGAACTAGCAAGAATCATTGGAGGGATTGGGAGTTAGCAAGCTCGAAGAAGGTCAACAATGGGGGAAGAACACGAGCTAAAGAGATGAGGTCCATTGGGGAAGAAGACCCCCTTTTATAGGTGGGGAAAAATCCAACTGTTATGCTCACAGCCTGCATAGAGCGGTACTACCGCTCGACCACACGGTACTACCGTTAGGGGTAGCGGTACTACCTCAAAGGGTAGCGGTACTACTGCTTGTGAGCGGTACTAAAAAAATACATCCGTGCCTACCACCGCTGGACTTGTGACGAGTTTTTTGTCCAGAGCGGTACTACCGCTGTAGAAGCCATGGTAGTACCGCTCTGGAGCGGTAGTAAAAAAATACACCCACTCATGTCCGCGGTAGTACCGTTGCAGCCTTTTCAGAACACCAAAACTGCCACAACTTCTGCAAATGGACTCCGAATTCAACGAAACCAAGTTAGTTGGAAAGCCAGCGACAAGGGCTAACACAATCTTGATAGAACTAACAAAAATAAAGAAATTAGAAAATGCCCATGAGAAAATGGTGAGAACCCTTCCTCGAATAAGACTAGTAAAACCTTCAACATCGAAAACGCAAAAGAAGAAGCATATGAAATCCGTTTTCGATGAACTAGAGCCTGTCACGAAGATAAACACAAGCTCTAAAACCTCAAAAGAAAATACAAATAAGAATCAAGAAAGATGATGCTAGGATGCAATGCTTTGAGCTCTCGAGAATGATACGATCAAGCTACTCACTTGAGAGCCCCCCTTGATAGTACGTCTATCGATCCTATAACCCGGTCTCCAAACTACCACCATGAGACCGGAAAAATAGAAAACCAATCAAGGGCAAACCGTTGCCTTGCACACGATCCACTTGAGATAGATGATGACGATCTTGTCCTCCTCAAGATGGACCACCTTTCTTGATTGCGTTGGATCAATGAAGACTAGAAGATTGCTCCCCCATACTCCACTATGGGTGAGCCACTCTTCGGCACATCTTCACAAGTCCATTGACACCACAATGGACTGCAAGCTTCAAGCACTTGATGTCTTCGTCATGCTCCACTTGAACTTGCACACGACAATCTTGATGACGATCACCACTTGATGTCATCCTCTCCATGGGTTGAGTGATATCTTCCTCTTGACCCAAGCCCATGAACACGTACCTAACCTCACATAGAACTCTCACATAGGCCATGGGGTAGTACACAAAGCACAATGGACAATGCTTACCATACCATGGGATCACTTGATCCCTCTCGGTACATCTTCTACGCTTTGTGAGTTGATCAACTTGATTCACTCTTGACTTAGTCTTGATCAACCTTGAATCTTTCCAACTCTCTTCATTTGGATGATGTCTTGAAGGTAAACATGAATGATCACACAATCTTCTTTTTCAAGACATGCTTGCAATAAGCTCAACACTCACATGACCAATCTTTGGATAATTCCTTCATAGCACCTTGGTCAACTCATAAACTCCTTGAAAAAAACACATGAACTTCAAGAAAAGCCTATGGAAAAATCCTTCAAATATAACTCAAGACAATCATTAGTTCATAGAGATTGTCATTAATTACCAAAACCAAACATGCGGGCACCGCATGTTCTTTCACCAGGAGGAGGGAAAGGGAGGGAAGCGAGGTTGTGCATTACCATGAAACCTGCCACATGTTTTTTTGTTAGCTGGTTGAAGGCGTTGCTCGGATATGTTTGGACCGGTTCAAAGAGAATACGTTGAGTCTGGCCTTGGGTAGTTGGACCCGGCGGTGGTGCTTGAGGGTCTATCCTTTCTGAAGGTGTTGTTGTTGAAGAACCTCATCATCCATGTGGTGTCAAGAGATGGTTCGTGCGGATATGATCATTGTTGTAGTTTATTGATCGTGTATTTGAACCTTTAGTTTTTTTTCTTTTGCCTATGCACATATTTGGACTTATATGACTTTGCTATGCGTCGACGTGTTTAGTATGTGCATATGTTTATGTTGGCTATGTGCATCATAGATCTGAAGATGTCGGGTGTGTGCTCATTGTGTTTATATCCACCTGATGCTATATTTTGAGCCAATTTAATTCACCCTTTATTTAAAGTACTAGGAAACCCACCACGAGTGCTCGACATCGAAGCGCCCATTACGGTACAAAAACTTGGTCAGACAAAGTTTTGTATTGCAATGCACAACTTAACAAAAGAATGCAAGAAAAGTAACTATCCAAGCCAAGGAGGTAGACCAGCACCAGTGGAAGAACCAGATAACCTAAGACATAAGAACACTACTAGCAAAACGCACCCTTATCGAGCGGTCTACTCTTCATCGACCTACTGACGCCATCTACAAAGGGTCTAGTTTTTTGAAGTTATGGAAGCCACTTTGCCACAGAGGGGACCACGGCACCATCGACACTCTCACGGCATGACTTCAAGCGTTGGCTGTCTGGTTGGCTATCCTTTATTTTAGGGCTTGTTGAGATGATGCCCTCAGCAGAACCCTTTGTGTGTACTTGCATTTGTGTACATTGATGTGGTGTGAGTTGCTACCTTGTTTGTGTTTGTGATAGTTTTCTTTATATATAAAGCGGGGCCAAAGCCTTATTTCGGTAAACACCACCCTTAGGATGAATGAAGGTGATGTGACCCACACCAAGCTTAGCAGCAGACGGGCTCATCTATCAACTAAGCATCACGGCCTCGCTTATCAGAACATGAACGACTCCCTCGAACACATCCTTGTCCTCGCCTTTGAGAAGACCTGCCGAATACATCATGAAAGAGCAAACCGTGAAGATAGCCTCCAAATGTGCATTGTTGCTGAGGTATGGACATGACACCCTCCTCCCCGTCTCGACCCCTCCTCCTCCATCTCCCTTCGCCGCCGGTGGCAGCGGCCTCTGGCGTGCCCGGGTGGCGCCGGCGGCAGCGGACGTCCCTTCCTCGTGCGCCTGGAGGGGGAGTCGGGGCTCCCTCCTGCCCGATGGCGGTGCTGTTCGGCTGGCAGCGGTGGGGCCCGACGGCGGATTTCTGTGGGCCTCGAGTGCCCTCAACGTGGCGGCGTGACCGTTAGCTGCGGGGCGGCGCGGTGGGCAGCTGGCCGGCGGCGCCCGCTCGGCCCAGATCTAGGCCCTTTCGGGCCACATTTGGGTTGGGGCGGGCCTGTGGTTCGGGGCGCGACAGCGTGGCTCGCTGGTGGTGAGACGAGGCGGCCGTGGCTGCGGTCGTGATGGCTCCGACAGCCAGTGTGCTGCAAGGACTATCCGGACCCGTTGGGGTCCGGCCGGGACGGTGGTGTCCTGGCAAGTCCCTGTCGCTATGTCCGGTGGGCTCCGCGCCGACGGGGTTAAGAAGAATAGACATCTCATAATCATCTGATGTACCGTAAAAGCCCTTTAAAATTATTTTTTGTCGGTGTGAGCAGAGGTCTGTTTGTTGAATGATGTTGTTCTCTGTTTTTTGAAGTTACACTTGTGCAGGACCAAAATGTAGTCACATGCACTATGGCAGTCACAATGGACACAGAACCAAAACTGTCAATGTCCGATGTGGCCACAAAATGAAATCTGTAAGGTACGACCGAACATATGATATGTGAACCCACATCGGATTGGGTTGTTGCCCGCGCGTGATGGGGCAGCCACATCTGCGGCTAACATGCTATGAGCCTTTCAACCGTGTCCAATATAGACCCACGCAATAGTAATATTATTCATTTCAAATCCAAAAACTTAAAAGATAACTAAGGAATTCCCCACAAATGTAGGTTTTTTCTCGCAAAGAAATGTGTAGTCAAAGAATACTTTCTTCTTGCCTCTGCATGTACTTAAATAAGATGGCGAAGTTTTTCTTTTTTTTTGAGAATCGCCGAGGGAGGAGTTCCTCCAACTGAATATATTACTCAAAGTGGCCAAATGCGAGAGGAGTGATCCAGTTTATAAGGAAAACCGAATCGAAAACCATAACAAATTGACCCACTTATAGGGAAAACCGGGCCCAAAACCATACAAGAAACGACCAAGCTAGTAGTCATAAGACCATCACCACGAGAGACGCATGTAGATGTGGGGTGTCGTCGAGAGATCTCAATACTAAGACTTTGCAAACAACCGAACGCATCGGCAAGCATACCGGCCCCGATGGCACAACTCAGGAGCATCCACAATCAACGAGTGTCATCTCAGACACAAACCTTGACTAGGGCTCTGCCATAGGAAATCGGAACGATAGCAAGTTTGAGAGGCATCTTGCGCCGACCTTGAGCAAAGATGAGCTGAGACAACACCAAGAGCACGAAGCACGCCGCAACACAATGGCAACCATGAGAGGGTGTTGAGCAACCATTACCAACTGAGCCGCACGAGAAGACCACCACCATAGACGAAGAGCTCCAATCAACCGAGACCATCCATGGTGCCTCAACGCTATTGGCGCAGCCGAAGGGCAACAAGAGACCGAGTCCACACCCGAACGAAGAGTCACATGCAGCCGAGGCTACATCACAATAGCGGCACCGCCGGCGAAGCCGAAGGGCATCAAGGAGCCGAGTCTACACCCGGGACGCTTCACCGTGCACACCAGCGCAAGCCGGCCGCGCCACCACCGCCACATCACACACCACCGTCTGTTGAGATATGTATTTAGCACATGTATTCTTGTACTCCAAGTCTCCTCCTTGTGTATAGTTGAGGATATGATTTGCCCTATGTACTATATATACTTGTGCATATGCACCTATCAATACATTGAGAGTTGCATCCTATTCCTCTACATGGTATCAGCCTAACCCTTGATCCCCAGCCCTAGCCGCGCCGCCGTCGCCTCTCCAGGCCGCCGCCGCCGTCGCTGTCCTGCGCCGCCTCTCCCCCGTGCCGCGCCCCCTCCCCCCCCCCACCAACCCGCCGTCTCCTCCCTCCCTTCCCCACCACCCCGCCGCGCCCCCACCCTCCTGCCTTCCCACGCCGCCACTCCCGTGCCGCCTTCCTCCCAAAAACCCTAACCCCTCCCCGATCCCATCTCGCGCCGCCACCCCCTCCCTCTGCCATGTCGGCCCTCGGCACCTCCTCCTCCTCCAGCGCCCCTCCCAGCAACCCGTTCGCCTCCTCCTATGGGTCCGAGGTCGATGAGCCCCAAGCCGCCGACATCCGCAACATCCACCTCTCCGATCACGTTCCCATCATCCTCTCCCACTCCTCCGCCAACTACTATGCCTAGAAAACCTACTTCAACCTCCTCTTCCGTGAGTACAACCTTCGTGATCATGTGGACGATCTCGCCAACTTCTTCGCCGGCGCCCACGACGCCAACTGGCTCGCCATCGACGCCACCCTCATCCGGTGGTTAATCCTCACCGTCTCTCCGGACATCTTCCACACCGTCGTTCGCGATGGGGACGATGCCTACACGGTGTGGACCAAGATCAACGGCGTCTTCACGGACAACAAGCTTCAACGGATTGTTTTCTTGCAGCAGGAATTTTTTGGGTGTCACCAGAACGACTCCACCATCGACGCCTACTGCCTCCGGCTCAAAACCCTCTCCGACGAGCTCAACGACGTCGGGTTTAAGGTGGGCGACGAGCTTCTCCTCTCGACGCTCACCGCCGGCCTCAACGAGGACTTCGGCAACGCCGCCTCCAACGACGCCCTCGGCGCCCTCGGCGCCCCTCCTGCTGCGCCCTCCCACGGCGCATACGGCGCCCCCGGCGCGTACGACGCCCCCTACTACGACCCGACCCTTCTAGCGGCCCTGCAGCAGCCGCCACCCTACTCCGGCGGTGGTGGCGATTGGATCATGGACTCTGGTGCCACCGCTCATATGTCCGCTCATCCGGGTAACCTCTCCTCTGTTCATCCCACTTCCACTCCTTCCCGTATCATCATCGGCAACGGTGTTGGTCTTCCTATCTCCCATGTCGGTTCTGCACCTTTTCCTTCTAACTCTCGACCTCTCTCTATTAATAATGTCATTGTTTCTCCCCGTCTCATTCAGAACTTAGTTTCTGTTCGCAATCTTTCTCGTGATAATTTCGTAACTGTGGAATTTGACGAAGTTGGCTTTTCTGTTAAGGACGTTCGCACCAGGATGATTCTTCACCGCTGTGACAGTCCCGGCGACCTCTACCCAGTTCAGTCGCCGTCATCTCCGGGTGGTCCTCGAGCTTTTTCTGCCGGTGTCGATCTTTGGCATGCTCGTCTCGGGCATCCTAGCACTTCTTCACTTCGTCAAATAATGAGAGGATTTTCTTTTTCATGTAATAAAACGGCCGCTCACTCATGTGAAGCCTGTCGGTTAGGCAAACATGTTCGCCTTCCTTTTAGTTCCTCTTCCACAGTTGCATCTTTTCCGTTTGAGTTAATTCATAGCGATGTATGGACATCTCCAGTACCCAGTAATTCTGGCTATCTTTATTATCTCGTCATACTAGATGATTACTCTCACTTTGTGTGGACATTTCCTCTTCGTAGGAAATCAGATGTTGCCGCCACTCTCATTGCATTCTATGCTTATGTATCCCCACAGTTCGGGCGACCCATACTCGCACTTCAAACCGACAACGGGAAAGAATTCGACAATCACACCATCCGCCATCTCCTTTCCACCCACGGCACCGTGTTTTGTCTCACGTGTTCCTACACCTCCCAGCAGAATGGCCGTGCCGAGCGCATCCTACGCACCCTCAATGAGTGTGTGCGCACCCTTCTTTTCCATGCCTACATGCCTTCTCGGTTTTGGCCCGATGCCCTCGCCACCGCCACCCTCCTCCTCAACCTCCGGCCATGCCGGCCGCGCTGGAACTACGCGCCTCATCATCTCCTCTATGGCACTCCTCCCTCCTATGACGCTCTCCGTATTTTCGGTTGCCGTTGCTACCCCAACACCACCGCCACCACCGCTCATAAACTCGCTCCTCGTTCCGTTCCATGTGTCTTCCTTGGTTACCCGGCCAACACTAAGGGTTATCGCTGCTACGACCCTGTGTCTCACCGTGTCATCACGTCACGACATGTGTACTTTGATGAGTTTGTGTTTCCTTTTGCTCAGGAACAGGTGGTGCTGTCTTCCCCTCTCGCGGCTGGCTCTTCTCCGCGCCGCCGCCTGCTGCCGGCCCTGGGTGCTCCGGCACCCCCGCCCACGGCGCCCTCCTCCGGCTCGGGGCCATCCGCGGCTCCCTCCTCCGGCTCGGCGCCCTCGCCGCCTGGAGCCCCGTCGACGCCGCCTACGTCGCCTCGCGCCCCAGCCATGCATGCTGGGCCGGCTGATGGGCCTCATGTTGGGTCGCCGGCTGGGTCGGCCTCTCCTGGCACAGTCTCCCCTGGTGCGGCCTCTACGGGCGAGGCCTCGACCTCGCCTCAATCGCCCGCCTCGCCAGCCTCGTCGGCTGGCTCCCTCGACGCCGCGGCCTCGGCCCCGCCTCGGTCGCCTGCCTCGCCAGCCCCGTCTGCTGGCCTCACCGATGACGCGGAGGCCACTGCCTCTCCAGTGGACGCCGTGGATGCCACGGCCTCACCGCCACCGGCGGCTGCTGGGACAACTGGGCCCGTCACCCGCTCGCGCACTGGGATTTTTCGCCCGAGTTCCCGTTATGCGGACGACTACGTCTGCACCGCCTCGACGGCCGCTCCTTCCCCGCTGCCATCCTCGGTCCGGGCCGCTCTCCGCGACCCTCTCTGGATGGCTGCCATACAGGAGGAGTTTGACGCTTTGCAGCGGAACCGGACTTGGCAGCTTGTTCCCCGTCCCCGGCACGCTAATGTGATCACCGGGAAGTGGGTCTTCAAACACAAGCTTCATCCCGACGGCACTCTGGATCGCTACAAGGCGCGTTGGGTTGTTCGTGGTTTCCGGCAACGCGCCGGTGTGGACTTCACCGACACTTTCGCCCCGGTTGTTAAGCCCGGGACGATCCGCACTGTTTTACAGTTAGCGGTCTCTCGTGCCTGGCCAGTTCATCAGATGGATGTCTCCAACGCTTTTCTGCATGGTCATCTTGAGGAGCAGGTTTTCTGTCAGCAGCCCACGGGGTTTGTTGACCCGGCGTGTCCTGATCATGTGTGTCTGCTCTCACGCTCATTGTATGGGCTCAAGCAGGCTCCTCGTGCCTGGTACCAGCGCATCGCAGCGTTTCTTCACCAACTCGGCTTCCGCTCTACACGCTCCGATGCTTCGCTGTTTGTTTATCACCATGGCACCGACACGGCGTACTTGCTGCTTTATGTTGACGACATCATCCTGACAGCATGCACTTCTGAGCTTCTTCGCCGGCTTACTGATCGTCTCCGTGCTGAGTTTGCCATCAAGGACTTGGGTCCGTTGCACTACTTCCTCGGTGTTGAGGTGGTGCGTCGTCCTGATGGTTTCTTTCTTCATCAACGGAAGTACGCTCATGAGCTCCTTGACCGTGCTGGTATGCTTAACTGCAAACCGGCCGCTACTCCTGTCGACACGAAGGCTAAGCTCTCTGCTACTGATGGTACTCCTGCTCCAGATGCTGGCTTCTACCGGTCCATTGTTGGTGCTCTCCAGTACCTCACTCTCACTCGGCCGGAGCTTCAGTACGCGGTTCAGCAGGTCTGCCTGCATATGCATGCTCCTCGAGATGTTCACTGGACTGCCGTTAAGCGGATTCTCCGTTACATCCGCGGTGCTATGGACCTCGGCCTCACTCTGCGCGCCTCCACTGCCACTGATTTGGTCGCCTACTCCGACGCCGAGTGGGCTGGTTGCCCGGACACGCGTCGCTCTACTTTGGGTTACTACATCTTCCTTGGACCATCCCTGGTGTCGTGGTCGTCCAAGCGGCGGCCCACCGTCTCGAGGTCTAGCGCCGAGGCTGAGTACCGCGCTGTGGCCAATGTTGTTGCTAAGTGCTCCTGGCTTCGTCAGCTTCTTCACGAGCTCTCGTGTCCTGTTGAGAAGGCCACGGTTGTCTACTGCGACAACGTCTCCGCCGTCTACCTCTCCGCCAACCCGGTTCATCATCGTCGCACCAAGCACATTGAGCTTGATATCCATTTTGTTCGGGATCAAGTGGCTCTTGGCCATGTCCGTGTTTTGCACGTTCACACCTCGCAACAATTTGCCGACATCATGACCAAAGGCTTGCCCACGACGTCTTTCGAGGAATTCCGGTCCAGTCTATGCGTCAGCAACGGTGTTGCTTCGACTGCGGGGGGTGTTGAGATATGTATTTAGCACATGTATTCTTGTACTCCAAGTCTCCTCCTTGTGTATAGTTGAGGATATGACTTGCCCTATGTACTATATATACTTTTGCATATGCACCTATCAAGACATTGAGAGTTGCATCCTATTCCTCTACACCGTCGACCCCAGTCGGCCGCACAAACACACCACCAGCCGCACCACCACCACCGACCACCAACCTCAAGCCAGCCAAACACCACCCAAACCTCAGGCAAGCAACATGGAGCAACGCCTAAGAAGACAGGCACCACCAAGGTGGTAACGACGGCGTGGACGCCGCTGCCGTCCGATCCAGGAGCCGGATCTAAGGCTTTCACCCGGAGAATGAACAGAGTAGGCGAGGGAACCAATGCATCACACAACGGCACCTCCAGGGAGGGATCCAACGCTGCAGTGCGCCGCTACCACCGATGCCGACCGAAGTCGACATAGGGCTTTCACCCGTAGCATCACCCTCGTCACCCTTTTGCTAAGCCACGTCGCTGCTGAGACCGGAGCCACCAGCGCAAGGAGGGGAACCACCTCCTGCAACGGTGACCGAGCGCCTGCCGGTCTAACACCAGACCGCCGAAGCAGCCAACAGGGGTGGAACCGAGCAACGCGCGTCAGGGAGTGCGAGATCCGCGGGAGGACGTGAGCAGACGGCCCGCGCCGCCCCTGCCCGAGCTGGAGGTGGGAAGGACCCCGCCGCCGCTGAGCCGTGCGGGCTTCGCCTGACGACGTCAGCCGGTGGCGGCGAGGGGAGGTGGGGACGGAGGGGATCTCGCTGGCGGCGCGTAGGGTTCGCTCCTGGGCCGCCCGCGGGAGCGACCAAGGGAGCGTCGACCGATTTGCTAGCGAATGGAAAAATACCAGTAAGATGGCGAAGTGGTACAGGAGACGCTCCTCACTCTCTGAATAGCGCCGCGGACCAACTACTCACACGCGGGGCTAGGTAACAGCCAGCAACGACGCCTACAAGTGGCTGTGTGAACCAAGAGAATTTGCAGACACGCCTCGTCATTGGCGGAAGAGATGTAGCAGTCGGCCAAGAAGTTTGAGTCTAATTCCCGGCACCTCCTAATCCAATGTGACTCACGCCCACTGGTTGTGGAGTGTTGTGATTGATTTCTTTTTGATTAAATAATGATGGTCGATTCTTCCTCGTGTACCAGCGGAACCAAATGTCACTAACATGCCTGAGGGCCGGGAGCGATGGCTTATATATTGCTTCATTCATGGTTTACTTTATATTAGTTCTAGATGCATTTGGCGGATTGTTTGTTGTTATTATTACTCACAGATAGAGAGACGTTCTGCTCCTTTTCTAACAAAAGAGAGACGTTCTGCTGGCGATGCACGGTAGATTCATGACATGGTTTACTACCTTGGATTTGTCACAGTAGACACCGCACAAACACATGCAGAACATACGCGCGCAGAGATAGAGGCGAGGTGTACTATGGGAGGAGCAGAACTATGGCGCTATGGCAGCAGCCATGATAGCAAACCACAAGAAGCCCTGAGGGGACTGGTGAGTAATGCATCGCCAACAGATGGCAGGAGGGGCCTGGTGATCCACACGACAGAAGCGCACACATCTGCTACGCAACAGTAGACAATTTTTAGGCCGCATCACTGACTTCCGGCTAGTAAAGAGGTTACTTAATGAAATACTTCAAATTAACCATACAACCGATTAGTAGTCATGTACACTTGCATTACCTCTTTGTACCAAAAAAACAAGACACTTACTTTAAGGGACCACTGTAATTGGCAGGAGGACCTTGGTTCTGTATAGTTGCAATAGAAAAATTAATAATGTCTCGAAGCAGGCTTTCGCCCCGCTTTATAAATAAAGCAACAACCGAACCGAGTATATCGCCGAACGATACATGATGATAAGATAGCCCACTTACAAAGCCGATCCCAGAATATTCGGCAGACGTAGAACGCACACGACTACACGACCAACAAGGGACACAGGAAGATCTAAACACACGCGCACACAACGACCTAGTACACCTAAACTCCACGGCAACGCCCTCAAGAGGGAGAACGGTGCCGAGTGTCGCTGGTGCCGAGTCCACGACGGGCAAAGGTTTTCACCCGGAGCCCTTACACGGAGAGAAGGACCGCGACGACGTATTCAGGAATAGCACGGCACCAACGGTCATCGCCGTCGTCGGCGCCAAGGCGCAGAGCTTTAACTCGGCAACTCACGGGTGTCACTAAGAGGTCGCCTGGACGAGCATGACGAGGCCAAGTCCCTGGATCCGGATCAGGGCAGCCACCTGCGAGAACGGAGTGCACGCCAGAGCCACCCATCGCTACACCATCTGTTGTCCCCACAACCCGGAGGGAGAGCCACCATTGTCGCGCTGGTCCCCCCGAAGAGCCACCATGCGGACCACCACGTGGGGCCGCCGCCCCGGCTTCCCTGCCACCAAACATCATGCTCCGCTCACTGCCCCGCGTCCTCAACCACGGTAGGAGGAGCCGAGGGACGTCCTCAACTCCTAGCCCGACATCAGTTCCCAAGTCTGGGTAGGCACCTCCACCATAGGAAGCACCCACCCCTGCATCCCCGCCAATCCATGTGGACTAGTAGGGACACGACTCAGGGACTGTCGACGGCCGTCGACGAACAAGCCCCAAGACCTGGCCTAGACGAGTTCACACGACGCCATGTCCGTGGCCAATGACGATGAGCCACCTACCAAGGCGAACATGTCATGGCCACCACCGCCGACCACCTTATCCACGAGGAGAGAACAAGCACCACCTGCGGACAACTCCCAGGCCACGCCCAGCCACATCTACCTGAAGCACAGGCTCCGATCCGCATCGGGCCCCGAACTAGCCCGCCCGAGCATGGACCCTAGATCTAAACCTCCCTCATTCCGTGTGCCGCCGGCAACAATGGCACCAGCCCAGCCCCGCGTACCGTCGGTCAACATCCTGTAGAAGAAGGGCAGGACCACCACCTTGCAGCGTCTGCAGGACCCCAACCGCGCTGTTGAAGTCCCCAGAGGCCCGCACTGCCGCCCTGCCAAGCTGAGGCCTTGCACCCCCGACCAGGCAGAGCACCACCGCCACCATCAGCTACAACCGCCGGGACGAGGCCGCAGCCTCCAGCCTTAGGCACCTCGGCACGCACCCCCTGCCGGCCAAGACCAGCCATCGTGCGCAGGTGTGCGTCTTCCCCGCCGCCGGCCAGCCAGCAGCAGGCAGCCGACAAGGGAGACTAACCAGAAGACCCGAAGCCTCAGATCCAGATCTGGACACCGGCCGCTGCCCCGGGACGGAGCCGCCACGCGTCGATCAGCCACTCAAACGCCGTCGCGCTGCATCAGCCAGCATGCCGCCGCCGTGCTCCGCGTCCGCCCGGCGCCTCTGCCCCGGCATTGATTCCGGCGCCCACCGCCATATCGTGCAATGTGCAATGTGAGGGTCACAATATGGACATGGTTATCTATATCTATATCTATATCTATACTCTATACCTACTATTGAATGGAATAGGTATTCTTGGTTTGGTTCCGCTTTGTTCGGTCCTGTTTTGAGTATTTTTATTATTTATTATTTATGTACAGTACCACCGCCCGCTGGCTTCTTTCCAGACGTGTTCGGACTGCACCAGCGAGATGTCTTGGCACTGAACGTGCACGGCGTCTTCCTGGCAGCGCCAGCAATGGTGCTGGGACAGAGCAGGATGAGGATGATTTTAATTTCCGGCTCATCTGGGGCGACGCACATGGTGCCGGGTATGGTGACACGGACAAGTAGACGACGCCGAGACAGATGTGCAGCTGATGTGGCGTGAAGAGCTGAAGGCCGAGTATGGGCATGGTGGTGGTTGTGATGCCGATGTGCAGCCGGCGCAGCTGCACTTCACAAGCTATAGAAGGCAACAGGAGTGGTTGTGGATTTGCAGTGAGCTATGGCCGGTGGCGGCGCGACAGCACGAAGAAGCAAAGGTTCGCTGGTCAATGTTCGGTCCACAGGCCAAAGGGTTGCACCCGACCATGTGAATCTTGAGCTAAGCAACAATGCCAGTGAGATCGAGTTAGCTTGTGGAACCATGAAAATTAGGAAATGATTGGTCATAATCCATGCACGTAAACTATGGAAATGGCAATCAGCTAGATCCATGAATTGCTGGACGTGTGCATAAAGAAACTGCGCATCAAGAGAATTCCTACTAACAAACATGTAACACACCTGAGAGGTACTCAAGTTCCTTGACCATTACGTGCATTAAAACGTATGGCTGGCATGCACTTTTGAGTATTCTTTTTTTAGGGGTAACCCTTTTTTGGGTTAACTAATTGAGCTAAGACTTCAAGTTGCTTTGCGTTTCTCGGTAATGCCACATCTAATTGTGCATGATCATTTTGTTTTCAATATATTCACAGATTAATTACTCGCACCAGTAATCATCTCTGTAAAACTTGAAGTCTATCAGGAGCAGATATATTTATCTCACGACATTATCCAATGCCCATATATGTCTTTATTTTGATCCAGAATGATTTCATGTTAGTAGTGAACTACGTAAACACTCGAATACAACACAAACTATGAAATTTATTTTATACCCATTGCAAGGTACAGGCTCTTTTGCTTATAGGTGGAACCAATTAACATATTAATTTGTTAGAGGCAGCCTCTAAAGATAGAAGGACGCTAAGCTTGGAGATATCGACGCCAAGGCTTGCACTGTACAGAGGCTGCCTCTATAGGCTGTGATAACGTCACATGTTTTTAGTATTTTGAATGGCCTTTTAAAATTTATTTTCTCAGATTAAGTTTCAAAAAAGGAAATCTCTACAACGTCTCCATTGCCCGATCTTTAACCTTGCACGATGTGTTCTGTTAGTACGAGAGTGCGGTCGGCTGTGGATATTTAATGATTCAGATAGGACAAAGAAGGTGCATGAAATCATCTGTGGATTTTTTAATGAATTGCCAACCGTTTCCATCAAGCTTCACCGCGTAACACCTTTGTTATTTGATTCAAAATTATCCAACAGTAATTTTATCTATCATATATTGCGCACCGTGAAAAAAGAGCAATTGCATACAATGCGGGGATGGTGCACACATCAAGTAAAGATGAGATAAGGATGGCGCCCACCATCATCACAAGTCGGCGAAATTGTAAGTCGATGTAGGGAGGGGCTCACGAAGCGGCGTTCCAGAGTATGATGACCTCGCTCATTGCCTTAGAATTGGACACTTTCATCGTGAATAAGCAGACACTGTGATTATCGTTAGCAGCGATAGTGAAGAGGAGAAGCGGTGATATGGATGGGTCACCACTAGGCACATGAAAATATTTGTTTCTCCCGTTGCAACGCACGGGCACATTTCCTAGGAAGTTAAAAAAATATTACCTTTTCTGTGACCACCATATCGTCCTGAGTCTTACAATCAAAACACATGCGATACGTAAATCAGCTACGGGCTGCTTTCCCTGTGCAATGTGGCGCTACCTACATGTACAGCGAGCCTTTTCAACCGTGTCCAATATATATAGTACAACTCTGCAATAGCGATACCAGCGTTTTCAGATATGAAATATTAAAGATAAATAATGACTTCCCACACCATTGTGTACCAAAGGATATGGATCGCCTTTTTCTCTGTTAGAAAATATATGCCGAGAAAAACAAATATACATGTCGCTTCTTGCATTTTTATGTACTAAAATAATATGGCAATATGATACAGTAGGGAATGCCGACTCGCCGAATCTAGTGCCACAAACTTCCTGCATGGCTAGTTAACAGATTGCCACAAACTACCGCCGTGCCTAGTTAACGGCCTACGAGTGGCTGTCTGAAAAGAAGAACTCGCAGCGACACCCCCAATCGAAGATTGTGTGTTATACGCCTCATTATTGGCCAAAGCTATAGCGGGATCTCCGGTGATGTATGAGTTTAATTCCCAATGCCTGCTAATCCTATGTGACTCACTACCACACGACTTTCATGTGTTGAGATTGATTTCTAGGTGAACAAATTTTGGTGCTTTTGTTAATCCTCATATGATAGAAGAATCACAAGTAGCTTACAGGCCTGAGGGATCGATGGTTTATATATCACTCCATGCGCAGTTGCCTATATATCTAGTCTAGTTAGCGGCTATCAATGTAGGCATGTACACACGGTTCATCTCTCGTCTCTACGTAGCCTCCTTAATTAGTTCTAGATATACTTGGCTGATTGTTGTCATTATTACTCACATAGAGATATTTGGTGAATAGGTCTATAACTTGTTCGCATAAATGGAGAGTAGCTTCATGTCATGGATTACAACCTTGTTACTGGCCACCAGTGTCTTCACCCAGGCTTCTCATCATGGAAGCCTTTATCGTACTTCATAAATTTGCAAAAGCCTTGGGTTCCAAAGCCCTAATAAGGAGCTTCATACAAAAGAAATGTCCAAGGGCCCTAAGAAGCCCTGACTAGTACTATTGGCAAAGGGGGCGCTAAAAAATTGGGTTATGAGTGATTGTACACAGTCACGCCAGAAGATCGTACAGCTAGCTTTCTCCATTGCAGGGAGTTTCTGAATTACTCAAATGAAAAATAGAGACTAAATTCTAAACAAAGTTTCATATTCATATATGGATAGACAGAGAAACACCGGGAGAAAAATATCCTATAGCCTAATTCGGCTTCACCACATCCGCAAATTTTGTTGACAATATTACATCATATTTCACATGCAAAAGTAAGTGTTAGACAAGCATCAAGTATGTCTTAAACTTCATGATGTTTCATTTCCTCTGGACACTTCTACGAATCAGTAGGAACATGCATTTCCACAATTTAATCAGTGGAGGCCAGATCACAACATGGAAAGTCAGATTGGAGAAACCGTCAGTGTGGTTAGTCCATTTGTTCTTGGAGGCATGATCATGTAACCTATGGAGAAATTAAGAAAGTGAAGAGCAATGCCAGGCATTGTTTTTTTCATCGAATGTTTAACTCTGATGGGAGAATCCACACCTCAAGTATTCATTGGAACGGGGACATGCCCCTAATGGTTAACAACATACACAGAATTGTCGCAAAGTGAAAACAGAGAATTATAAGTGAGTGAACTATGCTATGTCGTCCTAGTAGAAAAGCAGCCTCACGTCAACCTTGGCAAGTGCTCAGCAGGTGACCTGCCTCGTTTATTGAGAACTGCATCGTCTTCAGAATCAGGAGCAGTGGCAGTTTAAGATCTCCAAAAACCACATCATTCATTTGATTCCACAGTTGCCAGCATAGAAGAAAGACGGAGGTGGGATCTATGGCGCTGATTAGAATGGGGATTCACACTGACCAACGACCAGACACGCAGAGACGTGGTCAGCATGTGTAGACCGCATGCACCTATCAGAATGGGAATTGACGCTCCCAACAAAGTGGTAGAAGCGAGCGGCTAAGCGACCTATGAGGACTAGTTGACTGTCTGTTCCCTGGGCAGAGAGGGCACCTGGCCTACTCGACGACGATGATTCCCTTTCTGAACAGCAAATCTCTGGTGTTTGCACAACCGTGAGTAAGCAGCCAACTACAGAGTTTGGCGAGGGAAGGCATGCGGTTTCTCGAGAAGAAAGAGACAAAGTGATCCTTTTCACCACCTAAGGGACAAAATTTGTACAGCTAGGCAGTCTTCAGTGTGTTCGCCGTCGTCGAGTAGTGGAGGAGCTGGCTCACACAAGGGGCGAAGGTGATCAAGACATATTTCAAGCAATTTTCTAATATTCTGATGTCTCCAATTCCCATATGCATGTCCTTACATCTCATCTCTCTTCTTTTCTTATCTTCTTCTCTGATTATGTGATTGTCACCTATATGTGTGCTAATAAGCATGTCTAGAAAATAAGAGGTTCATGTACCAGGCTAGATGAACGAACAATGTAGCTTCCTACTTGCTTCCGTGAAGATGGATCATATGTATAGGGGAAAGGTGGACTTCATTATTCGAACGAATGTAACAGATGGTTGGTGGAGTATATTCATTATGAGTTGTGAGATGAATGACCATGGATCGCTAGTGGGGGCCCTTACTGCATTTGGTTATAAGAGGCCTAATCTTCAAGTTTTATCATTGAATGGCATTTTATGATACGCGGAACATCCAATGTATGCAACAACACCACATAAATGAGACGTTGAGCATGAGTATGCACACTACTAAAATACTAAAAAGAACAGCAAAATGAAGCATGATGGTTCATTATCATGCCAAACAGTAAACGAAGTGTTAGACATAAGAATCCAACCCTGAATGGAAGCAAACTCTGAATGCTGCTGCACCACGGCGGCTTGAACATACCGTTGGCATTGTGCAGTTGCACCAGAACGTATTGGCCAAGTTCCTGATTCCTATCAGTCCTTGCACCCTGTGATGCGAGCATTGCAAGTTTTGAGAGAAAAACTCCAATGGAAGGCAAAGAATAAGTTAAAGGTTGTCCCTGACCTGATTTGTTTTGTTTAATATCTTAATCAAAGATGGAGAAAGAGTGACATTGTGAGCTAAAACAGGACCAGTCTTGTTTACTACTTTCATTAAGTAAGACTCGGGTCCCCTACCTCGTGTGGCATTAAGAAAGATGATGTGGTTCAATAAGAAAGTTAACAGCCATGTCAGGCATTTTTTTTCTTCGAATGTTCACTGCGGATGGAGAGATCCTGCACCTCAATTTTTCATTGGAATGGGGACATGCCCCAAATGATTGACAACATAGACAGACATAAAGAGAATAACCTAAAGAGAATATAAGGGAGTGAACTATGCTACGTCGTCTCAGCTGAAAACCAACCGGGCGTCAACATCACCACATGCTCAGGAGATGGCCAGTATCGTCTAATTGGGAAATACATCGATGGACTGAGACTAACCAGAAGGTGGCCTGACACTAACCAGAAGGTCGATGACGAGGCATTCAGAATTGTGGTCAGCATGTGTAGATCGCACCCATCAATCAGAAGAGGGATTGACAGTTTGACACCCAAAACAAAGCGATAGAAGCGACCGACTAAGCGGTTTGTGAAGGCTAGTTGAATTACTTAAATATATGCTCCCAGGGTAGAGAGGGCACCCAACCTCCTTGGCTTTGACGATTTTGTTTCAAAGTAACTATTATCTGGTGTTGGCGCGAGCTTGAGCAAGTATCCAAATGAAGAATGTGACAAGGGAAGGCATCCAGTTGCTCCGGATGAAGGAGACAAAGGCAACCTTTTAGCAGCCGAGGTGGCACAATTTGTAAAGCTAGCCAGTCTTGAGTGTTTTTGCGATTGTCGAGTAGTGGAGGAGGTGCCTCAGACAATTATTAGATGTGATCAAGACCGATTTCAGGCAATTTTATAATACTCTGATGTCTCCAGTTCCCATATGCATGTCCCTACATCTCATCTCTCTTCTTTTCTCATCTTCTTCTCTGACTATTGTCACCTATCTATGTTCTAATATGTATGTGAAGGAAATATGCCCTAGAGGCAATAATAAAGTTATTATTTATTTCCTTATTTCATGATAAAAGTTTATCATTCATGCTAGAATTGTATTAACCGGAAACATGATACATGTGTGAATGCATAGACAAAACAATATGTCACTAGTATGCCTCTACTAGACTAGCTTGTTAATCAAAGATGGTTATGTTTCCTAACCATGAACAAAGAGTTGTTATTTGATTAACAAGGTCACATCATTAGTAGAATGATCTGATTGACATGACCCATTCCCTTAGCTTAGCACACGATCGTTTAGTATGTTGCTACTGCTTTTATCCATGACATATACATGTTCCTGTAACTATGAGATTATGCAACTCCCGTTTACCGGAGGAACACTTTGGGTGCTACCAAACGTCACAACGTAACTGGGTGATTATAAAGGAGTACTACAGGTGTCTCCAAAGGCAGATGTTGGGTTGGCGTATTTCGAGATTAGGTTTTGTCACTCCGATTGTCGGAGAGGTATCTCTGGGCCCTCTCGGTAATGCACATCACTGAAGCCTTGCAAGCACTACAACTAATGAGTTAGTTGTGAGATGATGTATTACGGAACGAGTAAAGAGACTTGCCGGTAACGAGATTGAACTAGGTATTGGATACCGACGATCGAATCTCGGGCAAGTAACATACCGATGACAAAGGGAACAACGTATGTTGTTGTGCGGTCTGACCGATAAAGATCTTCGTAGAATATGTAGGAACCAATATGGGCATCCAGGTCCCGCTGTTGGTTATTGACCGTGAATAGTTCTAGGTCATGTCTACATTGTTCTCGAACCGTAGGGTCCGCACGCTTAAGGTTTCGATGACAGTTATTATGAGTTTATGTATTTTGATGTACCGAAGAAGTTGAGTCCGGATGTGATCACGGACATGACGAGGAGTCTCGAAATGGTCGAGACATAAAGATTGATATATTGGAAGCCTATGTTTGGAGTTCGGAATGGTTCGGGCGAAAACAGAAATTACAGAGTACCGGAGGTTACGGAACCCCGGGAGGTAAATGGGCCATAGTGGGCCTTAGTGGAAAGGAGAAGGGCCAGCCCTAGGTGGCGCGCCCTCCCCTCCCCTAGTCCTACTAGGACTAGGAGAGGGGGCCGGCCCCCCTCTCTCTCTTTCCCCCCTCCGGGAATCCTAGTCCAACTAGGATTGGGGAATCCTACTCCCAGAGGGAGTAGGACTCCTTGGCGCGCCACCCTTGGCCGCCAGCCCCTCCCCTTGCTCCTTTATATCACGGGGCAGGGGGCACCCTAGAACACACAAGTTAGATCTACGGATCGTTCCTTAGCCGTGTCGGTGCCCCCTCCACCATATTCCACCTCGGTTATACTGTCGCGAAGCTTAGCGAAGCCTGCGCCGTGAAACATCAAGATCGTCCCACGCCGTCGTCTTGACGGAACTCTCCCTCGACACTCGGCTGGATCGAGTCTGAGGGACGTCATCGAGCTGTCGTGTGTCAAGAACTCGGGCGCCGAATGTAACGGCGCCGGATCGGTCGGATCGCGAGGAGAGCGTCGACTACTTCCTCTACGTTGTGATCGCTTCGCCGGGTCTCACGAGGGTACGTAGACAACACTCTCTCCTCTCGTTGCTATACATCACCATGATCTTGCGTGTGCGTAGGAAATTTTTGAAATTACTCGTTCCCCAACAATGGCATCCGAGCCAGGTTTTTATGGTTTGATGTTTTGCACGAGTAGAACACAAGTGAGTTGTGGGCGTCGAGTCATACTTCCTACCAGCATGTCATACTTTGGTTCAGCGGTATTGTGAGATGAAGCGGCCCGACCGACATTACGCGTGCGCTTACGCGAGACTGGTTTCACCGCTGCGAGCACTCGTTGCTTAAAGGTGACTGGTGGGTGCTGTCTCTCTCACTTTAATTGAACCGAGTGTGGCTCGCCCGGTCCTTGAGAAGGTTAAAGCGGAGTCTATTTGACGAAATATCGTTGTGGTTTTGATGCGTGGGTGAGACTGGTTCTTGCTTAAGCCCGTAGCAGCCACGTAAAATTTGCAACAACAAAGTAGAGGACGTCTAACTTGTTTTTGCAGGGCATGTTGTGATGTGATATGGTCAAGGCGTGATGCTATATTTTATTGTATGAGATAATCATGTTTTGTAACCGAAGTTATCGGCAATCGGCAGGAGCCATATGGTTGTCGCTTTATTGTATGCAATGCAATCGCATACAAATGCTTTACTTTATCACTAAGCGGTAGCGATAGTCGTAGAAGCATAAGTTTGGCGAGGCGACAACGATGCTACGATGGAGATCAAGGTGTCGCGCGGTGACGATGGTGATCATGGTGGTGCTACAAGATGGAGATCATGAAGCACAAGATGATGATGACCATATCATATCACTTATATTGATTTGCATGTGATGTTTATCCTTTTATGCATCTTATCTTGCTTTGATTGACGGTAGCATTATAAGATGATCTCTCACTAAATTATCAAGAAGTGTTCTCCCGGTATGCACCGTTGCCAAAGTTAAATCGTGCCCGGACACCACGTGATGATCGGGTGTGATAAGCTCTCGTCCATCTACAACGGGTGCAAGCCAGTTTTGCACACGCAGAATACTCGGGTTATACTTGACGAGCCTAGCATATGCAGATATGGCCTCGAACACGGAGACCGAAAGGTCGGCGTGAATCATATAGTAGATATGATCAACATAAGATGTTCACCATTGAAAACTACTCCATTTCACGTGATGATCGGTTATGGTTTAGTTGATTTGGATCACGTGATCACTTAGATGACTAGAGAGATGTTTTTCTAAGTGGGAGTTCTTTAGTAATATGATTAATGAACTTAAATTTATCATGAACTTAGTACCGATAGTATCTTGCTTGTTTATGTTTGATTGTAGATAGATGGCTCGTCTTTGTTGTTCCGTTGAATTTTAATGCGTTCCTTGAGAAAGCAAAGTTGAAAGATGATGGTAGCAATTACGGATGGGTCCGTAACTGAGGATTATCCTCATTGCTGCACGTAAGAGTTACGTCTGGATGCACCGCTAGGTGCAGACTCTTGCTAATGCAACTGCAGATGTTATGAGCGTCTGGCGAGCAAAGCTGATGACTACTCTATAGTTCAGTGTGCCATGCTTTACGGCTTAGAACCGGGACTTCAACGACGTTTTGAGCGTCATGGAGCATATGAGATGTTCCAGAGTTGAAGTTGATATTCCAACAGAATGCCCGGATTGAGAGATATGAAGTCTCCAATAAGTTCTATAGCTGCAAGATGGAGGAGAATAGTTACATTAGTGAACACATACTCGTAATGTCAGGGTACTACAATCACTTGACACAATTGGGAGTTAATCTTCCGGATGATTGTGTCATTGATGAATTCTTCAATCACCGCCACCAAGCTACAAAGGCTTCGTGATGAACTATAATATGCAAGGGTTAGTAAAGACTATACCTGAGCTCTTCGCAATGCTAAAAGCTGCGGAGGTAGAAATCAAGAAGGAGCATCAAGTGTTGATGGTCAATAAGACCACTAGTTTCAAGAAGAACAGCAAGCAAGTTGCTGCTCAGGAGAAGAAACCCAAGTCTGGCCCTAAACCTGAAACTGAGTGCTTCTACCGCAAGCGGTAGTCCTTTGGAAGCGGAACTGCCCCAAGTATTTGGCGGATAAGAAGGATGGCAAGGTGAACAAAGGTATATGTGATATACATGTTATTGATGTGTACCTTACTAGAGCTCATAGTAGCACCTGGGTATTTGATACTGGTTACTGTTGCTAATATTTGCAACTCGAAGCAGGGACTACGGATTGCGAACTCGGCAAAGGGCGAGGTGACGATGCGGCGTGGAAATGGTTCCAAAGTCGATGTGATCGCGGTCGGCACGCTACCTCTACATCTACCTTCGGGATTAGTTTTAGACCTAAATAATTGTTATTTGGTGCTGCGTTGAGCATGAACATTATATCTGGATCTTGTTTGATGCGAGGCGGTTATTCATTTAAATCAGAGAATAATGGTTGTTCTATTTATATGAGTAATATCTTTTATGGTCATGCACCCTTGAGGAATGGTCTATTTTGATGAATCTCGATAGTAGTGGATACACATATTCATAATGTTGAAACCAAAAGATGCAGAGTTGATAATGATAGTGCAACTTATTTGTGGCACTGCCGTTTAGGTCATATCGGTATAAAGCGCATGAAGAAACTCCATACTGATGGACTTTTGGAGTCACTTGATTATGAATCACTTGGCACTTGCGAACCGTGCCTCATGGGCAAGATGACTAGAACACCGTTCTCCGGTACGATGGAGAGAGGAACAGATTTGTTGGAAATCATACAGATGTATGTGGTCCGATGAATGTTGAGGCTCGTGGCGGATATCGTTATTTTCTCACCTTCACAGATGACTTAAGCAGATATGGGTATATCTACTTAATGAAACATAAGTCTGAAACGTTTGAAAAGTTCAAAGAATTTCAGAGTGAAGTAGAAAATCATCGTAACAAGAAAATTAAGTTTCTACGATCTGATCGTGGAGGTGAATATTTGAGTTACGAGTTTGGTCTACATTTGAAACAATGCGGAATACTTTCGCAACTTACGCCACCGGAACACCACAGCGTAATGGTGTGTCCGAGCGTCGTGTCGTGCTTTACTAGATATGGTACGATCTATGATGTCTCTTACAGATTTACCGCTATCGTTTTGGGGTTATGCTCTAGAGACGTCCACATTCACACTGAATAGAACACCGTCAAAAATCCGTTGAGACGACACCTTATGAACTGTGGTTTGGCAAGAAACCAAAGTTGTCGTTTCTTAAAGTTTGGGGATGCGATGCTTATGTGAAAAAGCTTCAACCTGATAGGCTCGAACCCAAATCGGAGAGATGTGTCTTCATAGGATACCCAAAGGAGACAGTTGGGTACACCTTCTATCACAGATCCGAAGGCAAGACATTCGTTGCTAAGAATGGATCCTTTCTAGAGAAGGAGTTTCTCTCGAAAGAAGTGAGTGGGAGGAAAGTGGAACTTGATGAGGTAATGATACCTTCTCCCTTACTTGAAAGTAGTTAAATCGCAGAAACCGGTTTACGAGACACCTACACCAAGTAGTGAGGAAGTTGATGATGTTGATCATGAAACTTCAGATCAAGTTACTGCAGAACCTCGTAGATCAACGAGTAAGATCCGCACTGAGTGGTACGGTAATCCTGTTCGGAAATCATGCTACTAGATCATGATGAACCTACGAACTATGAAGAAGCGATGGTGAGCCCAGATTCCATAAAATGGCTTGAGGCCATGAAATTTGAGATGGGATCCATGTATGAAAACAAAGTATGGACTTTGGTTGACTTGCCCGAGGGTAGGCAAGCAATAGAAAACAAGTGGATCTTCAAGAAGAAGACCGACGCCGACGGTAATATTCTCGTCTACAAAGCTCGACTTATCGCAAAAGGTTTTCGGCAAGTTCAAGGGATTGACTACGATGAGACCTTCTCACCCATAGCGATGCTTAAGTCCGTCCGAATCATGTTAGCAATTGCGCATTTTATGATTATGAAATTTGGCAAATGGATGTAAAGACTGCATTCTGAATGGATTTACGGAAGAAGAGTTGTATATGATGCAACCGAAGGTTTTATCGATCCAAAGGGAGCTAATAAAGTGTGCAAGCTCCAGCGATCCATCTATGGACTGGTGCAAGCATCTCGGAGTTGGAATAAGCGCTTTGATAGTGTGATCAAAGCATTTGGGATTGTCTGAGACTTTTGGAGAAGCTTTGTATTTACAAGAAAGTGAGTGGGAGCTCAGTAGCATTTCGATATTATATGTAGATGACATATTGCTGATCGGAAATGATATAGAATTCTGGATAGCATAAAGGGATACTTGAATAAGAGTTTTTCAATGAAAGACCTCGGTGAAGCTGCTTACATATTGGGCATTAAGATCTATAGAGATAGATCAAGACGCTTAATTGGACTTTCACAAAGCACATACCTTGACAAGATTTTGAAAAAGTTCAAAATGGATCAAGCAAAGAAAGGGTTCTTGCCTGTGTTACAAGGTGTGAAGTTGAGTAAGACTCAATGCCCGACCACTGCAGAAGATAGAGAGAAAATGAAAGATGTTCCTATGCTTCAGCCATAGGCTCTATCATGTATGCAATCTGTGTACCAGACCTGATGTGTGCCTTGCTATAAGCCTAGCAGGAGGTACCAAAGTAATCCAGAGTGGATCATCGGACAGCGGTCAAGAACATCTGAAATACGAAAAGGACTAAGGATATGTTTCTCGTATATGGAGGTGACAAAGAGCTCATCGAACAGTTACGTTGATGCAAGCTTTGACACCGATCCGACGATTCTAAATTGCAGACCAGATCGTATTTACACTAAGCGGAGGAGCTGTCGGTTGGTGCAATTCTAAACAAAGCGTCGTGGCGGGATCTACATGTGAAGCGGAATACATAGCAGCTTCGGAAGCAGCTAATGAAGGAGTGCGGATGAAGGAGTTCATATCCGATCTAGGTGTCATACCTAGTGCATCGGGTCCAATGAAAATCTTCGTGACAATCTTGGAGCAATTGCCTTAGCGAAGGAATCCAGATTTCACAAGAGGACCAAGCACATCAAGAGACGCTTCAATTCCATCCGGGACTTAGTCCGGTGGGAGACATAGAGATTTGCAAGATACACACGGATCTGAATGTTGCGACCGTTGACTAAGCCTCTTCCACGAGCAAAACATGATCAGCACCAAGACTCCATGGGTGTGAGAATCATTACTATGTAATCTAGATTATTGACTCTAGTGCAAGTGGGAGATCAAGGAAATATGCCCTAGAGGCAATAATAAAGTTATTATTTATTTCCTTATTTCATGATAAAAGTTTATCATTCATGCTAGAATTGTATTAACCGGAAACATGATACATGTGTGAATGCATAGACAAAACAATATGTCACTAGTATGCCTCTACTAGACTAGCTTGTTAATCAAAGATGGTTATGTTTCCTAACCATGAACAAAGAGTTGTTATTTGATTAACAAGGTCACATCATTAGTAGAATGATCGATTGACATGACCCATTCCTTAGCTTAGCACACGATCGTTTAGTATGTTGCTCTGCTTTTATCCATGACATATACATGTTCCTGTAACTATGAGATTATGCAACTCCGTTTACGGAGGAACACTTTGGTGCTACCAAACGTCACAGCGTAATGGGTGATTATAAAGGAGTACTACAGGTGTCTCCAAAGGCGATGTTGGGTTGGCGTATTTGAGATTAGGTTTTGTCACTCCGATTGTCGGAGAGGTATCTCTGGCCCTCTCGGTAATGCACATCATGAAGCCTTGCAAGCACTACAACTAATGAGTTAGTTGTGAGATGATGTATTACGGAACGAGTAAAGAGACTTGCGTAACGAGATTGAACTAGGTATTGGATACCGACGATCGAATCTCGGGCAAGTAACATACCGATGACAAAGGAACAACGTATGTTGTTGTGCGGTCTGACCGATAAAGATCTTCGTAGAATATGTAGGAACCAATATGGGCATCCAGGTCCGCTGTTGGTTATTGACCGTGAATAGTTCTAGGTCATGTCTACATTGTTCTCGAACCGTAGGGTCCGCACGCTTAAGGTTTCGATGGCGGTTATTATGAGTTTATGTATTTTGATGTACCGAAGAAGTTGAGTCCGGATGTGATCACGGACATGACGAGGAGTCTCGAAATGGTCGAGACATAAAGATTGATATATTGGAAGCCTATGTTTGGAGTTGGAATGGTTCGGCAAAACAGAAATTACGGAGTGCCGGAGGTTACGGAACCCCGGGAGGTAAATGGGCCATAGTGGGCCTTAGTGGAAAGGAGAAGGGCCAGCCCTAGGTGGCGCGCCTCCCCTTCCCTAGTCCTACTAGGACTAGGAGAGGGGCCCCCCCTCTCTCTTTCCCCCTCAGGAATCCTAGTCCAACTAGGATTGGGGGAATCCTACTCCCGGAGGGAGTAGGACTCCTTGGCGCCACCCTTGGCCGCCAGCCCCTCCCCTTGCTCCTTTATATCACGGGCAGGGGCACCCTAGAACACACAAGTTAGATCTACGGATCGTTCCTTAGCCGTGTCGGTGCCCCCTCCACCATATTCCACCTCGGTTATACTGTCGCGAAGCTTAAGCGAAGCCTGCGCCGTGAAACATCAAGATCGTCCTGCGCCGTCGTCTTGTGGAACTCTCCTCGACACTCGGCTGGATCGAGTCTGAGGGCGTCATCGAGCTGTCGTGTGTCAAGAACTGGGCGCCGAGTAACGGCGCCGGATCGGTCGGATCGCGAGGAGAGCGTCGACTACTTCCTCTACGTTGTGATCGCTTCGCCGGGTCTACGAGGGTGCGTAGACAACACTCTCCCCTCTCGTTGCTATACATCACCATGATCTTGCGTGTGCGTAGGAAAATTTTTGAAATTACTACGTTCCCCAACAGTATGTCTAGAAAATAAGAAGTTAATGCATCAGTCCAGATGAATGAACAATGTAGCTTCCTACTTACTTCGGTGCATGACTTGTTACTTGCTTCGGTGAAGCTGGATCATAAATATAGGGGTGAGGTAGACTTCATTATTCAAACAAATGTAACAGATGGTTGCTGGAGTATATTCATTATGAGATGTGAGTTAAATGACCATGCATTGCTATTGGAGGCTCTTAGTGGATTTGGCTATAAAGTATTTAGTTCATTTTTTAATGAAAGGCATTTGCCTATACGCAGAACATCCAAACTATGCAACAACACTTCATAAAAGATATGTTGAGCTTGAGCATGCACACGACTAAAATAATAAAAATAATGAAACATGACGGACAATTATCATGCATGCCAGCAAGTGAAGATCGACCTAAAAATCTAACCCTAAAATGAAGCAAACTCTGAAGGCGGTTGCATCATGCTAAGCATTACCAAACAGTTAGGTTGAGGGTACTGTTGGCATTATGACATCTGCACCTGAACGTATTGGCCAAGTTCCTTATTCCTTCCAGTCCCCGCACCATGTGATGATTCGAAATATGATGCAAACAACTAAAATCTTTTACATGCTTGCAAGTTTTCAGTGATAAAGATCATCCAGTGAGTGCTACACATGAGAAACAAAAATCGGTGCTCAAAACTTTGGGCAGTGAAATCTTTTTTTGTGTAGAGCTCCTTGAATGTTTTTCTTCATGAACTCTTGCAAGCCCCTTCATAGTTTGAGCATATTGATCTCATGAAATTTCATATTTGTATTGTTTAGTTCTGTATTTTATTTTTTGAATTTAATGTTCATGAGGGTGTAGGGACACTCAAGAACTATAAAAACCACTCTCTGATCGAAGATGGAGGAAGAGTGAAATTGTGAGCTAAACTTGGACCATTCTTGTTTACTATTTCTGTCAAGAAAGAGCAAGGATCCCATACCAGGGTTATTTTTTCAACACAGCTACTAATATTGTGGTGGATAAGGGCTTAGGGCGTCGATTTTGTGGAAGAATAAATTTGTGTACATGTGTCCCTGAATGAAGCTCGCTGCCCTTGGCTCACCCTTGGAGGCAAGATGAGAAAAACTTGGATGGAGATGGTTAAGATCGTCCTAACTAGGGCTGGACGTACCGAGCGGGCTTTTAGGCCCGCTGGTGGCTCGCTCGGTCTTGGCCTGCTCGGTCCTGGACCGCTAGAGAAAATGTCCGGTCCGGTCTGCCAAATTGGGCCCGAAAATTTGTCGGTCTGGTCCGGGCTTTAACCGGTCCGACCGAGAGGACCGAGAAAACACTGTCACCGTCGCGGCGTTCATCGTCATCGTGGCCACCGGCAGCCCCCGGGTGAACCTCCGTGTCCCCAAGCTTCCCCTCTTCTTCCTTCCTCTCCTCACCATGCGCCATAGCTTCTCGCCGCCGCTCGCCGTCGCTGCCATGCGTGCACCGCCGACGATCTCGTGTTCTGGACCTGGCACTGGCAGCGTTATAGCTGTGGGTTTCGCTGCCATGGCAGCGGTTTCAACATAGCACGCACACACGCCATCAACTCGGAAAACGCTCGATCGTCCATGATTCTCGGATCGTGGAGAAACGCTCGACCGTGATTTTCGTATCCAACAAATCAGGCAAGTACAGTATTCTTTTTGGAAGGCGCTAGATTTAATAGCGTCTACCTATAATCACGCGCCTGATCCTATGCTGCCGTTTTCATTTTGTTGAAGCGCATGATCAGGTCCACCAGCCGGCACGTTAGGGCATGTACAATGGTTCTATCTTAGCAATGACACGTAGGATAAACGATGAGGTGGAGGAGAGAGAAATCATAAGAAAAGGCTTGTCTTCTCTTATTTAAGAGAAGACAAGAGATGATCTCTTAGCACAATTTGTCTCACCATGTTTCTAGGAACAGCTAGTTATTGAAGATAAGGCTAAGAGATGACCCATTGTACACACAATTTTTTGTCATTTCTAAATTACATGCAAGACTTAAGATAAGACTATCTTATCAACCATTGTACATGCCCTAGCTCTCTTCCGTTGCTCTCTCTGTAACAACATTGCCTAGTCCTCTGCATCTTTATCGCGCGTACAGGATTTGTGGAGGTTAGCTCCGGAGTTAGTTGGGTTAGTGGCGGCACCTGCGTGTGCATATCTTTGTAAAATGTACAAACCTGCATAACTGAATATGACTGCATTCATTCTTGTGTTTACTTTCTGCACTTATATTCAGTCGAACAGGTGAAAGAAAGTACGAGAGAAACAGGGCTTGATCCGAAAATCACGGCGCCATTTGACCACTAACTCGACATCAGGTTTGATCCGCTAATTATGGCAAGGCCATCACACCAAAAATCATGGGCTCATGCACACCCTACATTAATTGCATGCTACAGAAAAACTGCCAAGAAAGGTTCATGGCTAACAGCCCTGCACTTCCGATGGCACGTCGCCCACCATGCTGCGGTCGTTTACGCATGTCGCCCACCTCACAACAGCACACCCGCCCACGATCACCTCCTCATTGCTGCCCCCTGCACGTCGCCGCCCGTGGTTATAGGCCGGTCCGCTCGGTCCGGCCCGGGCTTTGCCGCCGCCGGTCCGGTCCCTAGAAACTGGACCGCGAGGCTGGTCGGTCTGGTCCGGCCCGGACCGCCGGCAGCCGGTCCAAAGGTGGCTCGGTGAGGGACCGGACCGGCCCGGACCGTGTCCACCCTGAGCTACAGCCACCGGTGTCGTCACTCCAGGATCTCATCCTGGACGCCTCTATCATGCTTCATCACCTTGCAATGGCCGAGGGAACCAAAGCCCTAAGAAGCTTGATACAACAAAAGGCTATGGGCCCTAAGAAGTCCTGACTATTGCGGCCCCTCCTGATCCAATGTGACTCACGCCGACCTGTTGTTGAGTGTTGTGACTGAATTCTATTTGAATAAATCATGATGGTCGAATCATCCTCGTGTAGTAGCGAAACCAAAGGTGACTATGGCTTATATATTGCTCCTTATTAGTTCTAGATGCATTTGGCGGATTGTTTGTTCTTATTATTACTCACATAGAGAGACATTCGGTGCATACTTCTGGCAAGTTAACATCATGTCATGGTTTACAACCTTGGATTTGTTATACTCTTCCTTTGTGGGCCACAGTAGACACCACACGAACACATGCAGAACACACGCACGCGCAGATCTAGAGAGGCCAAGTGTACTATGGGAGGACCAGAACTAGGGCGCTGTGGCAGCAGTCATGATAGCAAACCACGAGAAGCCCTGATGCCAACTTTGTCTGTAATGCATCGCCAGCAGATAGCACACGGGGCCTGGTCGTTGCACACGACAGAAGTGCACACGTCTGCTACGCGACAATAGACCTTTTTTAGGTGCATCATTGGCTTCCCGCTAGTAATGAGGTTCATTACTGAAATACTTTAAATTAACCATGTAACCGATTATACACTTGCATTAACTCTTTGTACCAAAAAAAAAGACACTTACTTTAACGAACCACTATAATTCGCAGGAGGACCATGGTTTTGTACAGTGAATAGAAAAGTTAATATGTTACAATCATACACATGTTGCTGCCGTGTAATTGACAAAAAACTACCACATTTCACGTATCCGTCCCACAGAACTACCACATTTTGAAAACTGACCAAAAACTCCAGATTAGTACTAATTCTGTGACAAAAAACTACCACTTTCACAAAATGGCCAGTTTAGACGATTTAAACACGTTTATGACAGGAGGGGCCGTTTGTCAGGGCTGATCTGGCGGAAATCGTCAACTCCGTTTATTTTGACTGTCATGTTAACCGTGATGACGGGTCAGGCCCACATGTCATTCTTCTTCCTCCTCTTTCCCTGTCTGACATTTTAACAAACACTTTATGTGCTCCCCTACACCACCATCTGGAGTAGCATCCCATGCGTCGCCGCTCCTCCGCCGTCACATCCACCCAGCCCGTCGCCGGAGTGGCCCGTCCATGCCAAAGACCCCCTCCTCTGCGCGAAAGAAGCCGGCTCCGGCGCCCTCAGGCCAGTGCTCGCCCGCGCCGCACATGGGCACCTCCTCTCCTATGCTCCACGCTCTCCTCCTCGTTCTCTTCTCGGCGGCCGGCGTCCACGACGCATCCAGCTCCGGCGTCGCCCCCTATTTGATAGCCCTCGGACGGGTGGCGCGGCCGGCAGCAGCACGCCGGGGCAAGGCGGCGCGCGGGGCGGCACGCGAAGAAAACAGCGCAGGTGGCGGTGGTGCTCGCCATGGTGAGCATCAACGACGGCGGGGCCTTGGCGATGGCGGAGCTAGCGGCGGCGCGGCGGCGATGGTGCTCCGGCCATGGTGAGCATCAACGACGGCGGAGCGCGGCGATGGCGAGCTAGCGGCGGCGCGGCGGCGATGGTGCTCCGGCCATGGTGAGCATCAACGATGGCGGGGCGTGGCGGTCTGTGAGCTAGCGGGCGTGGTGGCGCTTGTCGGCAACAGCCAAAAGCAAGCGATGCATCGATGGCGGCGTGCATCGATGGCGGTGACACTTAACAGGGAGCAGGGAGTAGGAGGAGGAAGAAGGTCGCCGGTGCCACGGGCTGCCGCTGCTCACCGGCGTCGGCGTGTCGGCACGGTGGTGCTGCCCGATGCACATAAGGTGCTTGTTGAAATGTCAAACAGAGAAGGAGAGGAGGAAGAAGAAGGTTGATGATGACGTGTGGGTCCCATTTGTCATAACGGTTAACTTCACGGTCAAAATAAACAGAGTTGACTTTGCTGCCGGTCCCACATGTCATAAACAGGTTTAAAATCATAAAAACGGTCATCAACTCAACTTGGTAGTTTTTTGTCACGAAATTAGCACTAATCTGGAGTTTTTGGTCAGTTTTCAAAATGTGGTAGTTCTGCGGGATGGATACGTGAAATGTGGTAGTTTTTTTTGTCAATTACTCGTTGCTGCCCCTGTGCAATGTGGTGGTACCTTCATGTACAACGAGCCTCTTCAACCGTGTCCAATCCAAATATTACAGCTCTGCCATAGTGATACCGGCCTTTTCAAATCTGAAATATTAAAGATAAACAATGGCTTCCCACACCGTTGTGTACGAGATGATACAGTCACCTTTTTCTCAGTTAGAAATATATGCCGAGAAAAAGGAAATTCATGTCTCTTCTCGCATTTTTATTTACTCAACTAATATGGCAATATGGTACAGTAGGGAATGCTGACTCGCTGAATCTAGTGCCGCAAACTACCTGTACGACTAGTTAACAGATAGCCACAAACTACGAGTGGTCGTCTGAAAAAAGGAATTCACAGCAACATCTTTAATTGAAGATTGTCTGTTTTACGCCTCCCCATTGGCCAAAGCCATAGCGAATAATCCACCAATGTATGAGTTTAATTCCAATTGCCTACTAATCCTATGCGACTCGCTATCACAAGCACATGACTTTCGTGTGTTGTGATCGATTTCAAGGTGAACAAATTATTGTGCGTTGTAAATCCTCGTTTTCTACCAAAAGTAACTCACAGGCCTGAAGGGTCGATGGTTTCTATACCGCTCCATGCGCAGTCGCCTATATATCTACTCTAGTTAGCGGCTATAAATGTAGGAACTACACCCGGTTCACCTCTCCTCTCTTTGTGCCTTTTTAATTAGTTCTAGAAGTACCTGGCTGATTGTTATCATTTTTAGTTCATTACTCATATAGAGACATTCGGTGGATATGTCTGCAGCTTGTTTGTATAAATACAGGGTAGCTTCATGTCATGGATTAGAACCTTGTTACTGGCCGGCTGCCCTCCCATCGCTGTGAGGACCTCTGTACTGAGGAGTAGCTTTGCCTGCCGCTAGTATCTTCACTCCGACTTTTCATCGTGGAAGCCTCCATCATACTTCGTCACCTTGCAACGGCTCACAGGACCAAACCCCTAATAAGAAACTTGACACACAAAAAATGTCTAAGGGCCCTGAGAAGCCCTGACTAGTACTATTGGCTAAGGGGGACACGTTAAATTTGTGCTTTTTTATGGTACCATATACGCTACAGAGATGAGGGAGCACTATAAAGTCATTTTCCCGAAATCACTAGTTAAGGAGTACTCCTTGCGGAGATCACTCCAACTTCCCCAGGGTGCGACAAGTGGGGCGCTGCATGTGCGCCACTTGTCGCAACCTGGGAGTTTTTCCTTTTTTCGTAGATCTGTTTATTCAGAACGTTTTATCTCTTAAACCGTGCCTCCAAATCTCGAACCGCTTTCATTGTTGGATTCCCCGCGTCGAGATCTTCAAAACTAGATCCCATGTTGATAGGTTTTGACGAACTTTTTTTTCACAAAAAAACCGGACGAAAAAACCGACGAAGAAACCGAACCGGGAACACGGGTTTTTTTTCTCTTTCCGAAAGAGGCACGCCCGTGCCTCTGACGAAATCACAACCGTGCCTCTTACGGAAGCAAAACCGTGCCTCTCGTGAAATAAAAAAAAACAGAAAACGCGTTTTTTTCCCTTCCCGAAAGAGGCACGCCCGTGCCTCTCTCGAAAGCATAACCGTGCCTCTCGCGGAAGCAAAACCGTGCCTCTCGCAAAAGAAAAAACAGAACACGTGTTTTTTCCCTTTCCGAAAGAGGCACGGCCGTGTCTCTTGCGAAAGCACAACCGTGCCTCCCGCGGAAGCAAAACCGTGCCTATCGCGAAAGAAAAAAAAACAGAAAACAGGTTTTTTTCCCTTTCCGAAAGAGGCACGCCCGTGCCTCTCGCGAAAGCACAACCGTGCCTCTCGCGGAAGCAAAACCATGCCTCTCACGAAAGAAAAAAAAAACAGAAAATACGTTTTTTTCCGTTTTCAAGAGGCACGGCCGTGCCTCTCGCGAAAGCACAACCGTGCCTCTCGCGAAAACAAAACCGCGACTCTCGTGAAAAAAATGCGTTTTTTCCGGAAAAAAAAAAATTCGAAAAAAAAATTTGGTCGAAAAGCTAGGGAAGACCGGTAGAAAACCAAAACGTCAAAAAAACCCAAAAAAAACCATTTTAAAAGCCGAAAAACGCGTGCGGAAAAAAAAACAAAATTCGGAGGGAACCAGAGAGCGACACGTGGCAAATGGCTGAGAGCGCGCCAAGTGGCGCTGATCGTTGCGAGGCTTCCGAAGGAGTGCTCGTTAATTAGTTGCTCCCTCATTTTCCTGCTTAGTTCCCATGGCTCGTGGGCCAAGGTTTCGGCCCATGAGTGAACCCCGTTGTACTCAGTCATCAGAAGTAAACAAAAGATCAGACTAATCCTGGTGCCGCCCTTGTTGAACTTGCCGCCATGTTCCTCTCTCCTGGCGTGCTTGGCCTACAATGCCGGGCGAATGGAGCCGCCGAGGCAGCCGCCGGAATCCTACCGACGGGCGCGTGTGTGCGGCCCTACGGGATATGACTACAGAATGTTGGCCCTGCATCTCGCAACGCCTCTTCTTCTTCTTCTTCTTCTTCTTCTTCTTCTTCTCAGCTCTCTCTTCCAAACGGACCAACACACCCACACACCCGCCGCTGACATGTGGGACAACACGACAATGGGCCTAGGAACAGCGACGAAGGGAGGAAGGGTAAGGACCGAGCAGGCATCAAGCAAACACCAGCAACGACGACACCTTTTACCCATCGGTCGTAACCCGGGATGCAATCCCACACGACCGGCAACCAAGCAAACCTGAACGGATGCACCCACTCCCACGCCCGTGACGCTGCATATCGGGTACATTGGCTACAGCCTACCGGGACCACTGTCAGAGTAGGGTGAAGAGATAAACGAGTAGACCAGCCGCGTGCGTCCAACGACAACCAACAACTGTACCAATCGGAACGCACGCAAGCAGCTAACTCCAACCAATCCAACCCTAGCTACCAGGTCACCCCTGACTCAGTGGAGAAGTAGAACAGCAGGCAGCTGAAACAACCACCACGCGTGTTCAGAACACACACACTGCCAGCCAGCCCACAAGATAACGGCACAGGATTCAGTGACCGCAAACGGCAATGCGTGCATTAAAAGAACAGACGGCCCAGCAGCCGACAGGATGGTAAAAGCACACAGAGTAAACGGATGGCTTGGTTAGACGGGCAGCCCCTCAAGGTTTATTGGTAGAATATGCTGAGAAAAAGAAAAATACATGTGCCTTCTTGCCTCTGCATGTACTAAAATAATATGGCAATGCTGTATAGGACAGGATCCTCTTTCGTTGAATTAAGTGCAACAAACTACCTGCATGGCTAGTTAACAGATTGCCACAAACAACCGCCGTCGCTGGTTAACAGTCTGCTACGAGTGGCCATATGAAAATAAAAATTCGCTGCAACATCTCCAATCGAATCTCGTGTGTTATACGCCTTATCGTTGGCCAAAGAGATAGACAACACTCCACATATGTATGAGTTTAATTTCCGATGCCTCCTAATCCTATGCGACTCACCAGCACACGGTTTTCGTGTGTAGCGATTGACTAATTTGTCGGTGAACAAATTATGGTGCTTGTTTAATCCTAGTCCGCAAGAACCAAAAGTAACTCACAGGCCTGAGGGATCGATGGTATATATATCACTTCACTTCATGCGCAGTTGCCTATATATCTACTCTAGTATCCACTATCAATGTAGGCAGGTACACACGATTCATTTCTCGTCTCCGTGTGGCCACCTTGACTAGTTCTAGATGTACTTACCTGGTTGATGTCATTATTACTCACATGGAGTCGTTCGGTGAATATATACATCTGTAGCTTGTTCGCATGAATGCAGGGTAGCTTCATGTCATTGATTAGAACCTTGTTACTTGGCGGCTTCCCGCCCATCACTGTGAAGACCTCTCTACCGAGAAGTAGCTACGCAGTCGTGCTAAGCAATCTGCAACCTCTATTCTGATCTCTATGAATTTTATGAGGAATAAACTCCGTAGGCGGAACAATCCAAGCTATTACGAGAAAGAATGGACAACGCCATTGCTGAATCTGATTGCACGATGATAGGCATGTCAGAATATTTTACAGCTAGCCCCATGCAAATTATTAGCGCATGTATCTCCGCTTCGAGAGCTTCGTTGCAATGGAATAACTATCGATATGCAGCGAATATCACCGAGTCATCCTGCTTCCGAAGCACCATTCTGACCGTTGTTGGGCCATCAGCTTCCACGAACACACCATCGACTGAGAGAGCGACCATGTTTGCCGGCAGTGCTGCAGCAGAACTACTATTTTGTAGAATAATACAGTATTGTACCCCTAATTTGTAGAACAATAGCAAAGAACCCGTTTAAGTTTATGTATGTATGTTGATTGAATCCTAATGACATGGAGCCCATAGCTGACATATCTTTTGTAGTCTAATAGTGAAAATCCTAGGCATCAATTTTGAAGTAATGATATGTTAATCAAAATCAAAATACTAATACTCAGCATAACACAATAAAGTTTGTGTTGTAAAAAATATCCCTGTCGCATATATAATATCTGCATATAGACAAATGTAAGACAACTAGTTTGAGAAAGGGGGAGTAGTACTGAGGCTAACACTAACGTGTCAAAAGCTGCAGTTGAACCGGTGATACTCTTGAGACACGAAAATAATAATTCAAGGTATATGCTGCAGCATGAAGCGGATTTAATCCTCATCATGGGCTCACTTTGTCATGCACTCACGAAATTGGGTAGCCCTACTCGTTACATCATGGCAAACAATCCTTCTCTCTCACATGTCTCATGAATCCCATCTCATATAATTAGCCAACATATAATCTGATGGTCTCTCTCTTTTCTTCCTTTAATTCCGCCACAAACGCCTCACAAACTCTGTTTAGTTTAGTCAACATATAATATGATAGTTTCTCTCCCTCTCAGTGGCGGTGCCAGAAATCCAATCGTGGGTAGTCAACTGAATGTTGTGTAGTCATATATATGCATTTATAAGATTTTTTGGCATGATTTCTACTTGATGCATGTAGTCTAATAGTGAAAATCCTAGGCATCAATTTTGAAGTAATGATATGTTAATCAAAATCAAAATACTAATACTCAGCATAACACAATAAAGTTTGTGTTGTAAAAAATATCCCTGTCGCATATATAATATCTGCATATAGACAAATGTAAGACAACTAGTTTGAGAAAGGGGGAGTAGTACTGAGGCTAACACTAACGTGTCAAAAGCTGCAGTTGAACCGGTGATACTCTTCAGACACGAAAAATAATAATTCAAGGTATATGCTGCAGCATGAAGCGCGGATTTAATCCTCATCATGGGCTCACTTTGTCATGCACTCACGAAATTGGGTAGCCCCTACTCGTTACATCATGGCAAACAATCCTTCTCTCTCACATGTCTCATGAATCCCATCTCATATAATTAGCCAACATATAATCTGATGGTCTCTCTCTTTTCTTCCTTTAATTCCGCCACAAACGCCTCACAAACTCTGTTTAGTTTAGTCAACATATAATATGATAGTTTCTCTCCCTCTCAGTGGCGGTGCCAGAAATCCAATCGTGGGTAGTCAACTGAATGTTGTGTAGTCATATATATGCATTTATAAGATTTTTTGGCATGATTTCTACTTGATGCATGTAGTCTAATAGTGAAAATCCTAGGCATCAATTTTGAAGTAATGATATGTTAATCAAAATCAAAATACTAATACTCAGCATAACACAATAAAGTTTGTGTTGTAAAAAATATCCCTGTCGCATATATAATATCTGCATATAGACAAATGTAAGACAACTAGTTTGAGAAAGGGGGAGTAGTACTGAGGCTAACACTAACGTGTCAAAAGCTGCAGTTGAACCGGTGATACTCTTCAGACACGAAAAATAATAATTCAAGGTATATGCTGCAGCATGAAGCGCGGATTTAATCCTCATCATGGGCTCACTTTGTCATGCACTCACGAAATTGGGTAGCCCCTACTCGTTACATCATGGCAAACAATCCTTCTCTCTCACATGTCTCATGAATCCCATCTCATATAATTAGCCAACATATAATCTGATGGTCTCTCTCTTTTCTTCCTTTAATTCCGCCACAAACGCCTCACAAACTCTGTTTAGTTTAGTCAACATATAATATGATAGTTTCTCTCCCTCTCAGTGGCGGTGCCAGAAATCCAATCGTGGGTAGTCAACTGAATGTTGTGTAGTCATATATATGCATTTATAAGATTTTTTGGCATGATTTCTACTTGATGCATGTAGTTTTTGCAAAAAGCTGTGTAGTCATTTGACTTCCCAGCTCAAGTGTGGCTTCGCACTGCTCCCTCTGTCGCATTAAATCCAACATGTATGTCTCATGGATCTCGGGTCTTAGCTCACGCCAGACATACCACTACAAACATATATAAATTGATGTGAATAAGTTTAAGGGAGCAAGGTGGGACTAATGTGCTGCAGCTTAGACAGGACGGGAGGTTATAAGCTTGATCCCTTTTTCGGCGCTTTTTTGTTGTTAGTCCTAGGAGAGCCTATTCTTGTTGCTGACGGCCCAATGGAGAAACGACGTAGCAACACGCCTAGGCAGCCAGCAGAGGCCCAGCTGAGAAACGACGTAGCTTGCAAGAAGTACATACAAAGAAACGAACCTTTTCTACAGACTTGTACGTGTAGCTAAGTAGGATTCAGACTCATGTATATATATGAAGCAAAATTGAATTATAGGATTCTTATTATGGCTACGTGCGTGTTCAGCGCTAGCCCACAACCTCCACGTCTGGCTGTAGTCTATAGGTAGGGAATAAGTATGTTTAATGCAGATCAGCTAGCAGACTCATCTGGCTACCGTGGTGGGAGTTCCGTCTTTTTGTTGAGCTAGTCACGAGGTCGAATTCTTTCATCGCCTTACCTTTTTTTTAGCTTTTTCTTGGATGCCCGCCTGTATGGCCCATGGGAGCAGCGTGTCGTTGCGCTGAGAACCCACCGTATTTATTTTCTAGCCGACAAAATTTACGTTTGACGGGCGAAACCACAAAGCTAACGATGGACTTTTTCTCAAATCTTGGAGGAGGCAGTGGAATAGTACCACCTCGTAGGAACCGGCCAAAGAGACCATATACGGAAGAAGTGAAAAAAAAAGATGACGGTGAATCCGACGGACTCAATCCATGCTTTATTATTAGGGAAATATTTATTTCTGGGTTTGTCTTATTTTTACGTTTTTCTTCCTTGCTTTTTCTTTCTTCTTCTTCTTTTTTCATTCACTGGGTTAGTTTTTCCCCTGGAATTTTTAGCATATTTACCGAAATATTTTTAAGATAGGCTTCAATATATGATGAACATGTTTTTAAATATGCATGAAATTTTTTTATTGTATGCTGAGCAATTTTTCTTTGTGTTGTGAACATTTTAATGCATGATGAATTTTTTACAAATGGTGAATATTTTTTAATATAATGAACTTTTGTTAATATATGTTGAAATTATTTCATATGCAAATTGAACATTTTTGTAATATTATTTTGAACAATTTTCTTAAGATATGATGAACATTTTACATAATGCACGTTAAAAAATTTGTAATATATGGTGAACCTTTTCTTAGTATAGGATGAGTTCTTTTGACAATGTGTATTTAAAAAAAAAATATTCAGCATGTATTAAAAACTTATTGTGTTCAAACATTCTGGCATATCAAGAAACCCATCGATACTTTTTAACAGAAGTTGAACAGTTTTAATGCATTTCTAAATTTATTTTATTATTACACAATTATTTTAGTACATGTTGTCAACTTTACAATCAATATTCGAGTAACTAAAAAAGTTGTGTATTGAGCATATTTTTTTAATAGTTCTGTGTTTGAATTATATAATGAGGATACACTATAATTGTGCATGCTTGTGGTCCGGAGTGAAGACACATAAAATTCGGGCCGTGCGTGTGTTCTAGTCTGGTGCTTGGCACTTATTAATACTAATAAAAAAATGTACTCCCCCCGTTCCAAAATAGATGACTCAACTTTATACTAACTTTATACAAAGTTGAGTCATCTATTCTGAAATGGAGGGAGTATGTATTAATATCATGATTAAAAGAAAGGGTAACTCAGGACGCGTCGCCTCGCGGGGCTAGCCGCCGGCCCAGTGTGTTTAAGCCCAGCGACAGTATACTAGTATAAATAAAGGGACGCCTTCACCTAAAAACAAGGGACGCCTCCTGTATAACGCGATGGTCGCTTGGGTGAGGTGGCTGTTAGACAGGTCGCTGTTTCGATTTCTTTGAAAATTGCGGACGAAAAACAATTCCCTCATGGTACCTTTTTAGTGCAAGAAATGAGCATTTATGTGATTACGTACAAAGTAAGGGGGTTTTCTGCAAAAAAAGTATGCGACGTCGGCACCTGGCAGGCCGGCCCCGCCGGTCAGATGCACCGTCAATACGCATTTATACGTGGGTTAGACCATTTCGTAACAACTAGCACCAGACTTGGTACTGACATGTAAAAGATACAAAAATTAGTATCAATCGGCACGTAATGCCCCAATTGTGATACTTCCGTGCAATTAACTCCATTACATCACTATGTAAGCCACGAACCGGCATGCAACCACACACACATCAAGTATCACACATGCAAATCTTGAACGCCATGGTTAATTATGTCGTGCAAATGCTAATCAAAATAATAATTTATTATTTTGCGTTATTCATGGCATTAGTATCACCTTTTAGTCATGTATTTAGCTCATGATGTGGGGTACTTTTGCATTTCCATAATCGGTACATTGAGATAGAAATGAATCGACGATGTATGTCATTTCGTAGTTTTCCTTATGTTGTTCTAAATATAATTTAATAACAGAAACTCATCTTAGTTTGACATATGAAATGCAAAATGGCGCAAAAACTCATTTTGTATGCAATATTTTACAAGTTTAGGAAACACAAGCTATCAGTTTGACATGTGAAAATCATGCCAGCACAAACTTAATATATGCAAAATTTTCATAAAATTACTAAGCAAGAATTAGGTACGATGATATGACAAATGTCTGTGGAAGTAACTTTTGATCCCACAAGGACCTGCACCTATAACGAAATCATGTGGTTTGTCCTAACAAAATATAATATCTTAATAATTATTTACACATACATATTAGAATGATTTCTATGAAATATCACTCATATGCAAACATATGATTTATCGTATTTTTTCATCAGCCTGGTTTTTCCATCCTCACTTGTCTTTCTTTAAATTAATTTTCACAGTAGTATATTTTCCAACAAGAGGGAATTTATCAAGGCGAATATAGCTATAATTCATACCATGCTATGCGATTTAATATTCTTACGACGTTCATGTATTAAACCCTATAAATTATTGGTAGAAATCATCTTGCAGAAGATTTTATTACATGAATAGTACCTACATGCAAACCCGCATAGAATGGAAGCGCACACAAATCTATCTTCAAAAGAACAAGGTACTCTAATCCTACAAAGTTTGTATATAAGTAAATTGCAATGAAAGAAACTAACCTACATAGAGATATTAGTAATTAATGATTCCTAAATTGTCTAGATATAATGTACATGCATTCAATCCCCACATAAGGTGGATAAGATATGGACTAGAAAAGCATGAAAGAAACTGAAATTAAATTAAATATATAGACACAAAAAATCTAATTAGAGCATAATATGGAGCCATATATAACAAAAGATAATTTAAATTATATCAATGCGAAAATTTATGATTTTATCTAAGTTGTTCCATGTGGATTGGACACTAAACAAGATCCAAAAGCCACAAATTGTGAAAAACTTCAATATATGTTATTAAGAAACTAGCCCGTGCGAATGCACGGGTTTACGACTAGTAAGATTAAATTCCTGTCATTTTTGCAATCATAGCAACAGTACAATATGCCTTAGTCCTTTAGTCACTACACAAGATCACCACAAGACTAAACCCACTACTATGTACCACTTCCTTTGAAGAACTAATCATCTAACTTGGCCGGATTAAAGTCATAGATCTCAAAGTATACATGGGATTCAAATAAACTCAATGAACAATCGGATTATAAATCCACAATTCATCAGACCACAAAAATGCATCGGATTGATCATCATTGGACTGTGGATCAAAAAGAGGAGACCATCTAGCTACTACTATGGACCCGCTGGTCCCAATGGAAATAGTCACATATCATCATGGAGCCAGCAAGATTGTTGAAGATGGCCTCTTCAATGGCTTCCCCCTCCAGTAGAGCAGCGGAACGGGGCTCCTGTTGGGATCACTTCGGAACAGATGCTTGTAGTGGATATAAAATTCTTTCGGGTCCGCTTCCGTCTGTTACAGAGTATTGGGGTATTCATAGATATGAAATTATGTCAAATGAAGCCACAGGGGGCCCAGAAGCCAGGGCATAGGACGCACCCCTCGGGCTTGTGGGCCATATGGACCTCTTTTGGTCATCTCCCTAAGTTTCTATTGTTTCTTATTTCTCCTCGAAAATCATCGTAACATTTCATCGTGTTTGGTCCTTATTCGGTATAGTTCTTCTGTGAAACGAAAAATATGCAAAAAAAAAAAAATAGGAACTGACATTGCGCACTAAGTTAATAGGTTAGTCCAGAAAATATTATAAAATGGTATAAAAACATACAAAAATGATAATATAATAACATGTAACAATAAGAAATTATAGATAAGTATGAGACGTATCACTACCTCTTCGGCTATACAGGCCGTCTGCTGTGCCGGTGTGGAGGAACAACGGTGGCACGAAGCAATGGCGGTGGCATAGAGCCGGGTGGCGGCGTGCGAGCTGGAGTTACGGTATTCTTTTATCAATATTTATTTTGGAACTAATGGAGCTGACGATTTGGAGAAACAAACATGCGCGACCGAGCGAGGGGTTACATTTTCACACATGTGCACAGTGCACTACTGCTGCCTCACGTGCTCTTCTAGCTAATTGGGCTTTTCCTTAGTGTAAACCTGGGCTAACCAGCCCATTTTCGCTGCTGAATGTACCCGTTCGTCCTTTGATGCAGAATTGTGGAAAAAGCGCCGCCAGCGGACTGCCACTGGTTATATGAAGCACTCAATGCGATCGTGTTGTCTTCGGCGGGTGTAAGCAGTAACACAGCTTCCTCAATACACTATGTTCGGATATGCTAAAGTTCTGATGTCTCTAATTCCTATGTGCATGTCATTGCATCTGATCTTTGTTCTTCTCTCATCCTCCCCTTCGTCCATGTGTGCTTGTTGCCTATATGAATGAACAACTTGGCTTGCTATATAATTCAGTGAAGAAACATAGGGTGATATATGCGCATAGGGAGAGGTCAGAGGACGGAGACCATTATTTACACAAGTGTAGCATGTTAGTTGAATATTCATTACGCATTGATGGTATGAATGATCATAGGTATTGGGTTGATGTAAACATGAGGCACTCAACATTCTTGTTGGTAAGCATGTAGTCTTCATGAAAGGCACACCTTAACCCGATATAACTGTGATGAAAATTCATCGTATACTACTGATGCGCCATATGGCTCTATGCCTCCTATTTCATAGGTTACTTGGTTCTTTTTTTGGCGACGGTTGCTTTGTGCTAGTATGACATGTAAGCAGAGTGAAAGATATATAGAAAGCAGCCCAGGTCTAGCCCATATGGTTAACTTATCATTGTGGGGAAGCAGGACATGCAACTACGACTGCTCAAAAAAAGGGCATACAACTGCATGGAAAAATCCACCCTGATGGATCAAAATCCCCCTAAACTCTAAAACTGGAAAAATTACCCGATATAAATGTAGCCCTAGGTGTTTTGGAGAGGATTGTAGGTGGTTCCGTGAACAAACTGCTGGCTGTGCTTATGACGCTGGCACCAACTAGAAGGCGGTGGCGCCGGTGGGGCAGTTCGCCGCGACAGGGAAGGTGGTCACCAGCATACACCAGGGACACACCTTGTCCTCGACGCGGTGGGTCCCCTCAAGGGCAAGAGGTGAACGATCGGAATCCCTGCGAGAGTGATCTCCAACCTCGCCGACACTGTGGCAGTGGGGCCTGAAGGAACTGTCGCTGACTGGAAGCTGTGACACAGCGAGCTGGCTCTCTGAGTACAAGGTGTGGTGGAGGACGAGCTCTAGGGTATCCACTATCTCCGTCATTGGTTCATCTCGGGATATGCACAATTCATTGTAATAATGTCAGATGTTTATCAGAGGCTGTCCTATTCACCTGTGATCACGTGAAAGGGAGAGAGAGGAGAGGGAGAAAGTGACAGCTGACTTTCACGTCATCTCACGGTCACTGTGCAGACTGTGCATCGGCTTCTACAGCAAATTTGTTCTGTAGTGTACTACTGTTGATATGAGATATAGATTTCCATTGTGACATGTCAATTTATTAGGCTTCACCTGCCCAACACACAACTCACCGCGATAAAAAATCAAGAAAAATTCAAGTGCCAAGTTGTTTTGTGCTGCGTAGAAAGGTCAGAGAGAGAGAGAGAAGGTTATGAGAGTGAACTGAGAGAGGAGAGAGTGCCTGCTGGGAGAGAGGAGAGAGTGCAAAAGCTTTTGCTGTCCTCTCTCCTCTCAAAAGAGAGAACACTCTGAATTACTAGTAGGTTAATGGTTCTGCCACACTCTGAGCGATGCAAGTCCTGGCGCGAATCGCCATGAAACATGGACAACAACCTAAGGTTCAGATAGAAGGTGTCGTGGAGCTCGGCTTACAAAAATCCACTCTCCAATCCGATCCTCTCAATCATAACAGCACCAGTTCCGTCACAGCAAAGTCGGCAACACTAGTGGTGCCCTGAAAAGTTTCTGCTGCTGCAATTTTCATCCGTCGAAACCCAGAACGATCCGCAAATGTCCTCGATCATGTTTCCAATCTGATCACCACACAATGGTTCGTGATGGCGCCACCCTTGTGCTCGTTGTAAGGTCTTGTGAGACAACAGATAGGAATAACCTAATTGGGCTAACAGAAAACCGTTGTAAGGTCGCGGCGGCGGAGGGCTTGGCGATGGGCCGATGGCATTCTTGGCTGGTCCTTGGTATCTCCTCCTACATGGTTGCGGGGATGGAGGAGGTAATGGCCGGAGCACTGGTGGGAGATTTTCCGGTCAGTGTTGACCGGCCTCGGTTGCCTGTACAGAGATTTTCCGGTCGGTGTTGACATGGATTTAAAGCCGGAGAACATGCTCCTCGTGTCGACGGCCAACCTTTCCAAGGACCAGCGGGCAACCAACACCATGCGGCGTCGATCAATTTCAGCGAGAAAATGCTGTAGATGTGCGCATGCATGCGCGAACAGCCAGCACATTTCCTACGAACCTGCGTGAAGGTATCACGCATGCTAGAGAGGACAAGAGCAGAGCGAGCGAATCCCCTCCAGGGAATCGCGCAAGCGCCAGGGAAGTGGTGCGAGAAAAATGGGGAACATCACCCTGGGTCACAGCTTGGTGCCACGTCTAAGCGCACTCGGCATCATTAGTCATCCAGTTAGCAGATTTCGGACAAAAACCACCTAAAATCCTCCAAAACCCACTCGTGGCACATTTATACCTGTTTTGCAAAGTTTAAGATGTGATTTATCCGGTTTTAAAGTTCAGGGGGTTTTGATCTATCAAGATGGATTTTCGGGGGAAATGTACACGTTCCTCTTTCATTGGTGGAGACTGCACATGGAGCAATGCACATTTCCTGACCACACCTGGCTAGATGCATTTGAATAGTTGCTACGTTTGTGCAACAAATTCTTCAAATCTTCATCGATAATGAACCGCTACCTGCAAAATTTTAGCACAATTCATATGTTCGAGTAAGCACTAAGCAGTAAGCACGGAAATGGACAAACAACACGTCCATCATCAAAATCTAGAATGCCAACAATCCGTACGTCACTCGTCCCGGAGAAACAAGCCTGACTCGCTGGCATATTCTGCAGTCCCACCAGTCACTCGTCCGACCTACCAGTGACGCATCCTCCCCTCTCGTCGCTGGTACTTGCTATGACTGACAACCGATACCCCATCAGAGACAGTATTCGGATGTCAGTAACTGGAACTACATACTGGTAATGAACACCACTTTTCCTGTAATTTTTGCCATGCATTTGCGCAGGCCACTCTGCGATTTAAACAAAATAACAACGTTCCCACACGATTGCACGAGAGGACAGTGGTAGCTTTTTCTCAAGGAGAAAATCTAGGCTGATAATAATAACCAAAATACGTCATCTCTTTTTACCCCTGCAGGCCGATACAGGTACTAGTGGAACTACAGACGTGTCCATATAAGAGGGTGCTACGAGTGACTGTGAGAATAAAAGAATCTGCAGCGATGTCGGGAACCCATTGAGTTCATTTGAATCTACAGGCTTCTTTGTTCCAACGCCTCATCATTGGCTGAAGAGAGGGACAAGGCTACAACGCCCTTTGAGTTTCATTTCCGGTCCCTCCTAATCCCACGTGATTCACCGGCCAGCCGGTCGTCGTGTGTTGTGATCGATTTGCTGGAAAACAGGTTATGGTGGTTGACACCCCTAAAAAAATAAAAGATCGTGGTAGTTGACCAATCCTAGTTTTCTAGACAACTCACAAGCCTGAGAGATGGATTGTTTATATATCCCTCAATGGACACGAATGGTGGTTGATTGTCTGTCGTCATTATTACTCACATATAGAGACGTTCGGTGGACACGAATGTCCGGTGGATACGTCTAGCTTATTCACTTCAATGCATGCCCGGTAGCTTCATGTCATGATTTACTACCATGAAACTGCCTGCCCACCGCTGTGAAACTGGAACACCTCTGTATCGAAACTAGCTAGGCCAGAGTCGTCACTCTGCCTTCTCACCCTGGAACAGCAAGCCACTGTCATACTCTTCTTTTCCCTTCAGCCATGAAGGACATGCGCACGTGCACCGTGAGAGAGAACACACACACACACACACACACACAGTGTGGCGCCCATCAACGCCGAATGGCTCAGAAGTCCAGGGCCACACGAAAATACCACTCCAAAAATTTGTTACCACATGGTATTTTTTTTACCAAGCGAGACGAGATTACCGGTTACAGCCAAATACCGTACAAGTTCTTCTTAAAATTTTCAGATGATTTTGAATTTAAACCTTTTCGAACTCGACATAGATACAGATTCAACTTCTACTGTTCACTTCACCCAAAAAATAAATAGCGATTTGAAATAATGATCTACTGCAATTGAAGACACGGTGACTATTTGGCGACACTAGGAATGAAAACAGTTTGTTTTCACATTATTATGGAAATGCATAAACAAATCTCGGAAGCAAATATGGAAACAGATACTATCTAAAATTAACACGGTTTGCACAGGGATACCAAACCAGTCGTTCGGCGGAACTAAAAACATCGTAGTCAACTGAGAACAAGACAAACGAAGAAGCAAGCTATTTGGATTTATATGACTACAACGACTTTCGATGATCTCTTAAACTAGCCGCATGCCCGTACCACGTGGAAGTACCTGGACAGTACAGCGAGAATGGGCGGGAGGCGAGTGAGCTGGCCTATTAGGGATGGTGAAATGCAGAAGGGGATTAATTATTAGGTGTTGTCTTGGATTTTGGGCGTGTTTTATTGAGTGTTGGACTGAGTCACATGGTAGCCATAATAAAAGGGAAGTATCGTGTTTACGAAAACAGAATTTCCATTTCCGTGGTTTTTCCGCTGGAAAACACCGTTCCATTTCAGTTTCCATCTACAATAAATTTCATTTATGTTTTCATTCTGCAATATTCTATTTCCAATTCCTCATTTCCTCCCTGTTACAATTTTCCCGCGGGAAATCCGAAAAGTTTCTGCTCTATTTCATCGCTAGGAGATACTATGTGTTTTATTATATATTCCTTTCGTAAATTCAAATTTTCAAACAAAATATATTACTTTTCTCCATCTGATAATTTGTTGTGGAGGTGCGAGAAACACGTTTAAGATGTGGTAAATAAATTTATCACCCAGTAACCAAAACATTAGCCCTGAAAAGCTTGATATAACATAATATCTTGGGAAACTGAAAAGCCAAGATTAATAGTATAGGCAAAGTAGCGACACACTGAAAAAGAGGCAGACAAGTAGTCATACACAAGAAAAGATCGTACATCTCCGGTGATAGTGACTTGCAATTGCAAGGTTGAAGCCGGAGTCACACCCCAATATAACAATAAACCGGCGAAGGCGGGTTGGTGAAGCTAGCTGATTGTCGGTTCCCAAGGTAGAGAAGGCACCTGACCTCCTCTTTTTTGACAATCCCATTCAAGAGCATTCCGTGTCCTTGTGTAGACATGAGCATGACCACAAGGAATTGGATGTGGGTTGACACACATATGCTCCAGATGAAAAAGTGTCGAAGGCAACGGTCTCACCGCCAGGCTAGAGCAGTTTGTAAAACTTGGCAGTCTTGAGTGAATTCTCGTTTATCAAGCGGTGGAAGAGGCACCTCGTGCGAAGCTGCATAGTGAGTAAGTCTTGTTTCTGGCAGTTTTAATGTTCTGATGTCTCCAATTCGCATATGTGTGTCATTACATTGCATCTCTCTTCTTTTCTTGTCCTCCTCTTTGATTATGTGGTTGTCACCTATTTATGTGCTAATATGTACATATAAAAAATAAGATGTTAATGTAACACAGATGGGTGCTCAATGTGGTCTTCCTACTTGCTTCAATCAGATGTATTATATGTATAGGGGCGATGTGGAGTGTATTATTCACAAAAAGTAACACTTGGTTGTTGAAGTATATTCATTATGTGTTGACGAGGTTAATGAACATGGGTTGCTATGGGGACATTAATTGATTTGTTGATAAGCATCCGTCTTCATTTTTTTTCTTTGGAAGGAATTTTACTAAAATTTGAACTGTTTCATAAAGCACCAAGAGTATGTAACAACACTACATAAAAGAGAAGCTGAGCATACAGACAACTAAAATACTAAAAAAAATGGAAAGTGAAGCCTGATTGGCTATTATGATGCAGCGAACATCGTCAAATGGCAACAATCGTGAACTCTAACCTGTTGTTTTTTAAACGAAAATAAAGAAAGTTCCTCCAAAGGAACGTCTTCGACAAGTAATGGCACTTATAAGGGTTACTAGGTATGGATGAATCGTCGACACTTTGTAGTTTTACCTACGTAATATCCTGTCTGATACAATTTTGTCGAATATCTTTTACAGGATTTTTTGGTGTGTAGATATGATTACGGAATAGTGTCCTAATAGGAACACGATGTAAAATATGCCAGCATAATAGCACAGGCACACAGGGAACCGGCGACGTGTGCTAGCGCCCGGGCGGCCGGGGTGCGATATTGTGACGGTGTCACGGGGAGTAGTGCTCGTAGTCAGGTCCCAGGGGTGTAGCCATATGGGACCTCGTTAACAAATCTCGGTGGTGTGCTCGTGTGATAGTTTGGTCCTTGGTGGATTGATTGTGCACCTCAGATTTATTCTAACACTGTCATTGATATATTATACAAATATATCCCAATATTATGTGTTACAAAATATGGACCCACGTATATTATGCATACGATATAAAATTAGAGCAACTAAATTTAATGAATAAGATAGGACTGGACGATGGACTGCTCCCTACAACACAACATGTAAGCCTCTTAAAAAATTCTGGACTAGGTTGGAGTCATATGACCTTTTTTTGAAGAATATTGTAGTCGTATGACGTTTATGGCACAATCATCCATATCATGTTCGCATTCGTGGTGTCAGCAAAGAGATAGATACGTGGAAAGATGTTTATGGCAGTGAAACCTCGTGAGTTGGTAATTTGGCAATTATTTATACATGGGAGAAGAACTACACAATAGAAAGGCGGCCGTTATGCGCCATCCGAATTCAAGGAGGAAAAGAACAGCCGATCGGGCTCACTGTAGCCATTGGATGAATCAAGGCCATCTCTAGTCTGGGCATTGTTCACTTCGTTGCTCCTCATCTCCCTATGCACGATAGTTGCTGTAGCCAGCTTGCCGCCGCCGCCGGCCATGCAGTAGCCATTGTTTCTACAGCCAGCTCCACCGCCGAGACCATCACTAATATCCCTCGTTGCTGCAGCCGGCTCACTGTCGTCCGCCGCTGCTGCAACTCCCACATTGCAGCAGTCGCTATTGCTGCAGCCGTCTTCACCGGCGGTCACCGCTGCTGCAACCCCCTCGTCGTAGCAGCTCGCGTTGCCGCAGCCGATTTCGCTGCCGGTCATTGCTGCTGCAACTCCTTGCAGCAGTCAGCGTTGCTGGAGCCGGCTCGCTGCCGGCCACCGCTGCCGCAACCCCTTGTCGCAGCACTTGGCGTTGCTGCGGTGAGGCCACCGCTAGAATTACCTCGTCCCGGCACTGGCGCTCCCTCTCCATATCAGCCGCTAACCTCGCAGCATCAGATGCTTCCAGCGAGCAGACTCGTAGCATCCGAAGGTCAACAGTGCTCTTGTCAACGAGCAGATTCGTACTCAGAGAGCCGACGAGATAGTGACGCCGCAGTTGAAAGCATGTTGTCGCAGCATCCAGTCGTGGCAACGCCTAGCTGGTCGTCGGCGGTCATCGTAGCACCCCGACGGGGTTGTTGGACCGTCACAGCATCCACGCGGTCGCCGGACCATTGCAATAACCTCGAATGGATTTGCAGTAATGGCGCCGCATACCTCTTTGCAGCGCCAGTCGCAACACCGGCGACTGCCGCTGTCGCAGCAACGTGTCATTGCTGCAGTGACACCATCAGTTGTAGCATGGCGTGGTAGCACCGGCGGCCGCGCCCCTCATCGCCTACAGCTTCGCTCTGCTGAATCGGTGTTCGCCGATTCGCTGCATCGGGTAGCATCACTGACGATGCCGCCTCGCAGCAGCGGAACTCGCTGGTTTCCAGCATCGTAGGCATCCCACTCGTGCGAGTTGAAGCAGCTCGCAGCCACGCTCGCGCCGCCTCACTGGTCCGCTTTCGCTGCATGGTGAAAGCCGGCCCGCGTGACGTCGAGAGGAACGACCGAACGAGTGGACGACGTAGTTGCTTGGAGTTGGAGATAAGGTTGGGAGGTCGGAAGCGGACAAGCGGTGGATGGGCCCCATGGGGTCATGTGTCGTGCGATGGAGGAGGCTGCCGAGTTGAGAGTTTACATCCGGGTGCATTTTCCCAATAGAAATATCAAGAGATGATTTGGGGTCCATGCATGGCAACTTTTCACAGCTCTAATATCCAACCTCACATGCTTTTTCTTTTTTCTTTCTTCTTTTTGCGGAAACACAGGCTTTCTCTTTTGACATTCATATTTGAATCAATTACTGTATATCTTTTGAAACTAAAATTCAATTTATGTTTTTTTTGAAACGAAGACGCTAGAAGCATCCAGCTTTAAATTAATATAGCCCTAAGGCACCGAAGTTCAACAAGTACAGCTTTCAGAAACAAAAGGGAATGATACCCACACGCCCATCAACCTCCTTACTTAAGGTATCATCACGCCGGCACAAAGATTACATCGAAACTCGACAACCTGCGCTACAAAGTCTGCCAACTGAAGGGACACTCAAAAGACTCCTCATCAACCATCACCCGGGCGTCGGGACTTGTCTGGCCACAACCTGGATCGCCTTGATCTTCATCATGGCCTCGGACATGCGATCAGCATCGCGCTCCTTCCCCAGCGGAGTCCACGTCTGTAAAAATAAGTGGCATTTGAAGATCACATCAGCGGGATGGTTAGGAAATTTCTTCTTAATCGTAATTTTATTCCGAATCGTCCAAAGAGCCCACAATAGCGCCCCTACGCACCACCAAGCAATTCAACCATTCGTCCCTTTCAGGGGTTTGAGGATGTTGGTCAACTCAGCACCCGAGGCTGGGTTTCAAGTTGAGTGGAAAGCTTCCCTAACTGTGCTCCACGCGAACTTGGCCAGGTGACATCTAAAGAAAACATGATTAGCGTCCACTAGTAGAAAAGGGGGCAATGGTCCAGGCCGGTCCAGCCTATTAGTCGGTTCAACCGAACCGGGACCAATGAAACATCGGACCGGTTAAATGAGCCGAGGGCGGCCGACCACGTGGGCCATTGGTCCCGGTTCGTCTGGACCTATTGGTCCGGTTTGTGGGACGAACGGGACCATTGGTCCTGCTCGAGCCCAAACCTATTGGTCGGTTGGTTGCTGAACCAGGACCAATGGGCTCCATTAGTCGGTTCGTGCCTTCAACGGGACTAAAAGTTGATGCCGTTGCGACCGAGTTTAGTCCCACCTCGCCAACCAAGGGAACGGGACTGGTTTATAAGCCCTCCTCTCTACTTTATCGAGCTCCTCCGATAATGAAAATAGATCGCTTATATAGGTAATTTAGCATAAATTCATACAGTTTCTCTTGAAATTAGTTATGAATTTAAGTTAATTCCTCTATAAGCGCATCTCTCTCATTCTGAGTAGTTTTTTTCTTTTTCTGCTATATTTATTTTTTCTTTTTATTTCTGAGTTGTAATAAGCCATTAAAAATAAGCATATATGCTCCTTTTTTACTATAGTTAATCACAACTATTTTTTGCTTCTATTCATTTATGAGTAGTTTTTTATATAGTTTTTTCTTTTTCTGCTATATTTATTTTTTCTTTTTATTTCTGTGTTGTAATAAGCCATTAAAATAAGCATATATGCTCCTTTTTACTATAGTTAATCACAACTATTTTTTGCTTCTATTCATTTATGAGTAGTTTTTATATAGTTTTTCTTTTTCTGCTATATTTATTTTTTCTTTTTATTTCTGAGTTCTAATAAGCCATTAAAAATAAGCATATATGCTCCTTTTTTACTATAGTTAATCACAACTATTTTTTGCTTCTATTCATTTATGAGTAGTTTTTTATATAGTTTTTTCTTTTTCTGCTATATTTATTTTTTCTTTTTATTTCTGAGTTCTAATAAGCCATTAAAATAAGCATATATGCTCCTTTTTACTATAGTTAATCACAACTATTTTTTGCTTCTATTCATTTATGAGTAGTTTTTATATAGTTTTTCTTTTTCTGCTATATTTATTTTTTCTTTTTATTTCTGAGTTGTAATAAGCCATTAAAAATAAGCATATATGCTCCTTTTTACTATAGTTAATCACAACTATTTTTTGCTTCTATTCATTTATGAGTAGTTTTTTATATAGTTTTTTCTTTTTCTGCTATATTTATTTTTTCTGAGTTATAATAAGTCATTACAAATAAAAAAGAGACGCAATGCTCGTTAATCTGCTTCAACCCTTTCGGGATAGTGTCAATCTGACTTTGCACATAGCTCATGCGATCTACCGTATCCCGCAGGGTTGAAGCCGACTAACGTCTTGAGGCATTGAGCATCTTCGTCATTGTATCACTTTCGGGGCTTATAAACAGCTGCGAGTGCCTCTCGCTTGGCAGGTGGGACTAAAGCGAAAGCTGCTGGAAGAATCAAAAAAAAACAGCTGCGAGACCATTGGTCGGTTGGTGGCACCAACCGGGACCAATCTCCGACTTTGTCGGTTCGTGGCTGCAACCGGGACCAATGCCCTCTTTTGTCGGTTTGTGCCACCAAGGGACCAATAATCTTCGTTCCGCCCTTTGGGCTGCTGAAAAAAGGTCTTTGGTCGGTTGGTGGCACAAACCGACTAAAAGGTCATTAGTCGGTTTGTGCCATGAACAGGGACAAAAGCTTCTATATAAGTAGCACTTAGGATTTGAACCGCATCCCCACCGATCTCCTGCTCCTGCGCCTGCGCGCCTCCCTGCCGCCCCGACACCGTCGCCGCCCGCCCCGACGCCGTCGCCATACCGCCTACTTCAGCCGTCGCGCGCCACCTGCTTGCCGTCGCCGTCCGGCCAGCGCCGCCCGCCCAGCCGTCGTCGTCGCCGCCCGCCCGACCGATCGACCGCCCGCCGCCGTCATCCCGCCCGCCCGCCCTTGCCCTCGACGCCCTTGACGCCCTGCCGCCCGCGCCAAGACCTCATGCGTCGCCGTCGCCCGGCAGTCTTTTTATTTTTTCTTAGATTTGTTTTAGATTTTTTTTTAGTTCATAGATATTTTTGTTAGATTAGATTGTGTAATTTAGATATGTAGTTAATGTAGATTGTGTAATTAATTTGTTAGTTTTTATGTTAGATTTTTTTTCTGTAAAAGATTTGTGCATATTATGTAAGATTTTTATGTTAGATTTTTTATGTTAGTTTCTTTATGTTAGTTTCTTTATGTTAGTTTTTTCTGTAAAATTTGTTCATATTATGTTAGATTTTTTATGTAAGGTTTTTATGTTAGTTTTTTCTGTAAAAGAATTGTTCATATTATGTAATATTTTTATGTTAGTTTCTTTATGTTAGTTTCTTTATGTTAGTTTCTTTTCTGTAAAATTTGTTCATATTATGTTAGATTTTTTATGTAAGGTTTTTATGTTAGTTTTTTTCTGTAAAAGAATTGTTCATATTATGTAAGATTTTTTATGTTAGTTTCTTTATGTTAGTTTCTTTATGTTAGTTTTTTTCTGTAAAATTTGTTCATATTATGTTAGATTTTTTATGTAAGGTTTTTATGTTAGTTTTTTTCTGTAAAAGAATTGTTCATATTATGTAAGATTTTTTATGTTAGTTTCTTTATGTTAGTTTCTTTATGTTAGTTTTTTTCTGTAAAATTTGTTCATATTATGTTAGATTTTTTATGTAAGGTTTTATGTTAGTTTTTTATATTAGTTTTTTATGTTAGTTTCTTTATGTTAGATTTTTTTCTGTAAAAAGATTTTTAAGTTAGTTTTTATGTTAGATTTTTTCTGTAAATAGATGTGTAGTAATTTAGATCTTTATGTAGGATTAGATGTGTAGTAATTTAGAAAAAGGAAAAAAAAAAGAAGTAGTTTATATATGAAGTAGTTTGTTTTTAGTAAGTACTACTTATTTATTTATAGTAAGTGTTTAGTAGTTGAGCTAGATAGATTTAATTAATAAGACTATTTTATTTAACTATATATAGAAGTAGTTCAGCGTCGGCGTCGGCGATGCCTATCCCGCATCCTCGTAAATCGTCGAGTCGGCGATGGAGGCCTGCTTGATCGAGGTCATGTTAGGGACCTGGCTCACTTGGTTGGTATTGGGAGGTGTTACCTTTGGGGGCGTAGTAGGTTGGTGAGGAGGCAACCCGTTGTTGACCGATCCTTGTTTGGTGGCGATCGCGTGGGCGATGGCGGTGGTGAGGCATCCGGACACCGCCAGCGTCGATACCCGTCGGCGCTCTGGTTCTAGTTTTATTAGTGATAATATTCGATGATGTACGGACACCAAGAGATGATGTAGTATTCAACCCGTATGTACATCGATCATCTATAGTCAACCCGTGATTTATAATAATGATCTAGTTTAATATTTGAATTATGAGCGTGGGCGAAATGTCGTCCTCATCGGCGGCGAAAATCGCTGAAGTCGATTGGTGCCACGATGACCGAGGTATGTGCGACAATTCATTGAGCTGGAGGAAGATCGGCGATTCAGCATTAAGCTCGAGGAGACTTGCGATGTTCATACGATGCATAGCAGCGACAATAGTTTTTTTCGTAATTAAGCACGACTTCAACTATTTTAACGTGTAATTTTCATCTTTTTCAATTTGACTAGCTTATCCCATGCTTTGCAAGGCGCTATGTCTTGGAGAGGATGGATTTTGAAGACCATGAAAATTTGAAACAAAAAAATTGTCCTAAGTACCGAACATGATGTGGATTTTCAAGTAAAGCTGTACAATGCTCAGTGTAACCCATTTTGGTTGCAAAATTGGGATGCATTTTGCAAGATGTATGGTCTTGATGAGGGTATGATTATCACCATGGATCTTGGTGATCCTACAATCGAGCAAGAGACACCTCGATTTGGGTCTTTGTGCATACACCTCCAGTTCTTCCCTCATGTGAGCTAAGCATAGTTATTAAGTAATTTATATTGTTTATTTCAAAATATATAGTTGACAACTTATCTCCATTGACAGCTTATTTTCATTCTTCAAAGAATGTGCGGAAGATGGTAGACAGAACATACTACAACGAAGGCTGCGAATTAACTTATCGGGAGAAAGCGACATCTAGTCGGATTTTGTAGAGATCTTGAGAATTACAATATCTACAATCAAACTCCTCAACATTATGGTCAATCGTGCCACTAGTGCACGTGTTGAACTCTGATAACTACCATGGAGATACCTTGAATACGATTATTTTTACTATTACAACATCCGTGCATCTTTTTGCACACTTCTAATTAAACTAGTACATCATTGCTAACTACGAAGTTATTACTATGTTTTTCAACAGATAATCCCGAATGAGTGTGTCCCTCATCTGATGTATCTGCGTGGTAGCCTTCATGTTTTGAACATACTACCAGGTCGTCCTCTGAATCTCAACTGTCCATATCGGGTTTCTAAAAGAAGTGGAGACATAACAATCAAAGAATGGAAAAAATGTATGGACAGTCGTAAGGAGCTTCTTGGAAGCAATAAGCAGCGAAAGGCAAGAATTGGAGACAGGATGATCGCCATTCTTCATAATGGAGAGTCGGGTCTATATTGTTTTATGCTATTTTACCTTAAGGGTGTTTTAGGTCCTATACCTAGTCTTGATGATCATGTGCTAAGAACAATTATATATGTAGGGTTGGGTTCGATGACTATATCGAGGATGATGATCGTATGACTTATTATTAATAACGAGCTAGTAGAAGTAGTATGATGATGCATGATTAGTAGGACTTTATTATATACATATATATGATGATGTATGATGCAAAGCATGCATGAGCCATGTCATATATATATCTGCAGGTGCAATGAACATATAAGCGTTGATAAACCAAGGACGAAGATAAGAGAGACACTTCTCTCTATTAGCTAGCTATAAATAACAACCTAAAATAAACCACAAAACCCTAAAGCAGCCACTTTCTTAAAAAAAAGACTTTTGGTCCCGGTTGGTGCCACCAACCGGGACCAAAGACCCTCTGACTGGGCTCGGTGCACGTCGCCACGTGGAGTTACATTGGTCCCGGTTCGTCTTTGAACCGGGACTAATGTCTGGTGGCATTAGTAACGACCCATTAGTCCCGGTTCATGAACCGGGACTAAAGGCCCTTACGAACCGGGACTAATGGGTTGTTTTCTACTAGTGGTCTTCCCCTTGGCCACACACAGTGCAAGAACCATCAGCCGGACCATTATGCTTGGCCACATTACCAGAAGTAGGCAGCCTATTCCTAAGCATTTGTCACATGAAGATTTTAATCTTCAAAGGCAAGCCTGCCTTCCATAGCCCCCTAGGTATGTCTAACGCTCTCCCTTTGGTAAGTTTGTTGTAAAGGGATTTCACCGAGAATTTCTTGGAGGCAGTCAAGCTCCACTCTACCGAGTCAGCACCCGTGCCTAATCGGTAATCGCCAATTTGTTGAACCAGGCCATCCCATGACTCTCGTTCGGCGTTGGTGGGAGCCCGCATGAAGTGGATCGCACCGGGGGTTGACACGCAATGCTTCCCCAAATAGGATGTTGATGTTAGTGGTGATTCAGTACAAGCCCGGGTGGCTTTGCCAAAGGGGGACGGTACCCAGCCAACAATCGTGCCAAAACCGAGTGCGATGGCCATTGTTGATCTGGAACTAGGCCCCAATTGCAAAAGTAGGGTGGACTGCTTGGATCCCTTTCCAAAAGGCAGAACTATTTGCCGAGGCCGTGAAGGGACTCCCATTAGGGAAGTATTTGGCTTTGAGCAGATGTGCCCATAGACCCGTCCCGTTTTGGGCAAGCCGCCACCACCATCTGGAAAGGAGGGCGACATTCATAAGTTTTGAGTTTAAGATCCCTAGCCCTCCAAATTTTTTTGTCTACACACAGCCGCCCATTTTACTAGGTGGTATTTGCGTTCGATGCCGGTCCCTTCCCAAAAGAACCGGGATCTAGGTGTGTCTAACTTAGCGTGCACACCGTCAGCTAGTAACAACATCCCCATAGTGAACAAAGGGAGGGAAGAGAGACTTGTGTTGGTCAGAATGAGCCTGCGTATTGGAGGACATGAAGCGCCCACGCCATGGGCTAACCCTATTGGCCACTTTCCCATACAAAGGCTCCCACTCGAGAATAGATAAATTACGGTGCGAAATTGGGAGCCCGAGATACTTAATTGGAAAGCTCCCTAGCTTACAATTAAGAAGGTTAGCCACACGCATGCTTTGATGGTCATCCAACCCCATGGTAACAACCTCCAAGGAAATTTATTTTGAGTCCGGAGAGTACCTCAAATGCGAGAAGCAAAAGCTTAACCGACGCAATACTGTGGTCCTCGGGCTCGAACAGTAGTAAGGTATCATCTGCGTATTGGAGGTATGACACTCCACCAGGGATAAGGTGTGAAACTAGTCCCTTAATATGTCCGGCCACCCTTGCCTTAGACAACATCACTGACAAGGCATCAGCCAGCTAGTTAAAGACGAGCGGTGAAATGGGATCGCCCAGTCTTAACCCTTTCCTATTACGGAAAAACTTCCCCATTTTGCCATTGACTATGACCGTAGTATTGCCACTCGAGATCAGGTGCATGATCCGGTGAACATAACCTGCCTCAAAACCCCTTTTGACGAGTACCTCCCGCACAAACTCCCAGTTTACACGGTCATAAGCTTTTTTGAAATCAAGCTTGAGGATAACGCCCTGTCCTCGGGAACGTTTCAGCTCGTGGACAATTTCCGCGAGAGCAATGGGCCCTTCAAGAATGTTCCTACCTTTAAGGAAGGCGGTTTGACTCTTATGGATGACTCGTTGGGCTACCGGCGCTAACCTAGAGGCGTAGGATTTGGCACAGAGCTTGAAAGGCACATTAATGAGTGTGATGGGCCGGAACAGTTTGATCGCGTCCGCCCCTTTAACCTTGGGGATCAGGCAAATCGCGCCATAATTGAGACACGCAAGGTCCACCGTCCCTAGGGCAAATCCGTTGATAATATCACGAAAAAGGTCCCTAAGGAGCGGCCAGAACTTCTTGAAAAACTCAACCGGCCACCCATCCGGGCCAGGAGCCGTATCGTTCTTCATACCAGCCAAAGCCGTGTCAATTTCCTAAGGCAAAAAGGACAGCATAAGGGCGTCATTCTCGATCCGAGTTACCCGTTCCGCCGGTCCCCAAAGATCTTCCCTAAGAC